>MCJB01027939.1:0-27649 GCA_002018475.1 Nicotiana obtusifolia
AATGGAATTTGGCGGTAGGTTGTGATACCAAGTCATTGCTCCTTTGGACAGAGTTTCTCCGAATTTCTTTAAGAGAACTGACTCAATTTCGTCGTCCTCGAGGTCATTCCCCTTTATGGCACAGGTGTAGGCTGTTACATGTTCATTTGGGTCTGAGGTTCCATTGTACTTAGGAATTTCTGGCATCCGAAATTTTTTAGGAATTGGTTTAGGGGCTGCACTGGAAGGGAATGGTTTTTGTATGAATTTTTTAGCATCTAAACCTTTCAACACCGGAGATGCTCCCGGTATCTGGTCTACCCTTGAGTTGTAAGTTTCGATCCTCTTTTCACCAGACTCGACCCGCCTGGTTAATTCTTCTATCATTTTAGCGAGTCCAGAACTGAACCCCTCACCACTTTCATCTGGTGTGATTATGATCGGTTCATTCTGTCCGGTCATTACTGGAGGGGTAGTGCGCTCCGCTCGATCGGGGCTTCGGGTGCGACTTTGAAGTTGAGCTATAGCCACTTGTTGGGCTTGCAACATATCAAATATCTAAGGCTGATTTCACCCTCTCCGCTTTGTTGAACTCTTGAACGGTTCTCCCCTCGGATACTATGTACTGAGCCTGTTGCTAGGGCGGCATCGATCGCTACATGGGAGTTAATATCGGCCGGGATTTCATGTCCAGCCGGGTTGTTATTTTCTACTTGTTCGTTAGCCTCGTTCCCGGGTGGGGGTATTTGAGCCATATTTATCAAGATTTCGTGAAAGACGGGGAAACTTTCACAGGAACAACTGCAGAATTATACCTTCGCTATTTGGAAGAAATTTACCAATATCCTTAGCCCCACGGTGAGCGCCAAACTGTTTACCCTAAATATTGGATAACAATTGAATTTATAGCGGGTTTAAGGATCTGTAAATTCTTTCTCTACCAAATAAAGGTGAAATTCAAGGGCTTATAATTGGGATAAAAACAGAGTAATCAAACTGGCACTCAATAAGAAGTTATAAGAAGAAGATAATAGAAAAGATGATGAAGAACATGTATATTTTTTTTGCCTGGCCCAAAGTGTGGCGAAAGGGAATGTCTTCCACCCTTATAAACCAATCTTCCCGCCTAGGGAAGCCTAGAAGTCTCTATATTTAATTCATATGGGTAAGTGCAAAGGTTACAATAAAAGCTATCAACGGATTACAAAGAAGGCCTCATTTATTATGAGATTTAATACACTTAATACTCCTAAAATAGCAGTACGAGCATCATAAAGAGATGTAGACGAAGATCTGCCCGGAGGCAAGGCATAAGGGATAAGGATCGATCCTCGATCGTGTGATCTTTTCTGAACCGACATCGATCCTCGTGTTTGACTTCGTGATTTCAGCCCAAGCACTTTGACTTCGGTAGTCTCCGACCCGGCTTTACGACTGTTTAACCCGATACACAATCATTAGTTTGATTCTTGAAGGAATAATATTGCATTTTATTTGATTCTATTTTTGTTAGTGTTGTAGGCCCTTATAAATTTAGTGCCATATTGCCATACCGGATAATATGTTCAATCAACTTGCACAAAGTGAATTAGAAATTATATATAAGTCAGCAGTTCTAATCATGACAGAGCAATTAAAACGTTAGAATTGAATTTACACTTAGAGCCATATCACATGATTTATCTAATAATATCAAACTTAATCTCATTTATTTTACCTCATAACTAAATATAATTGTTAAATTTCTATGATTCAGAATCTAATCAGTTTTACATTTAATTTTCATATTACTAATCACACATATTTTATATTATTCTAATTATTTTAAAAAGTTTGTATTGATTGACATGAAATACACGTGCAACGCACTTCTCTAGAAACTAGTTTATACTTTATTGAGATATATTCATATATATTGCCGGCCGATGTAAACGGAAAGATAAGCGACACAAAACCAAACTTTTTACTTGTGCATAAGGTATCTTTGTCCCATTATCCTTTTTGTATTCTTTCTGCAAGAATTTGTTTTTCCAAAAGAGTATCTTCACCCACCAGTATCTGCGAGGTATATATGTTTCAATTATTTTATGGTGCAAATATTGACTTCTTTTCAGTCCTTTTTGGATCATAGTCAGCAACCTATTATTCTTGATTATGCGATTGTTGAAAAGTTCTAAAGTTAAACATGACACTAATGTGAAAAATCCTCTAGAAAGTCTGGAGCATAATAATTAAGTTAATATGGAGAAGTTCTAGGACTCTACAAGACCTTTATATTGTCATGTTATATTCAAATAGCTTATGATGCAATTGTAGACTTCGCTTAGGATCATAGCTAATTAACTGGTGTCAATGTTTGTTGCGAATTATTTAGTATTAATATTGTCAAGGCAAAATTCTGCTGCAACTGTAGACTTAGCTCAAGTACTTTTGGACCATAGCTAATTAACCACTATAGTACTTAGTGCAGAATATGTTTGTATTGTCACGGTACGTAAAATTCTTGTTACGTTCCATATAGCCGTAGATCAGTTACTCCGAATACAAAACACATCAAATGATTTGTTTGTCCTAATTCCAATGCCTTTATTATTTAGAATGAGTGTTAAATTCATTATATGCATTAAAACTTAATTTTGATGTTAACGATGATTGTGTATGTACTGTTTAAGTATTCTTCATAGCTACATCCTTCTTGTGAGACAATATGCCATAACAGATAATACAATCCTTTTTTTTCTTTCTTTTTTATTCTTTCTTTTGTTTTTGATTTTGGTGGCTTTGTAGCATGTCAAATTTGTAAGTTCAATTTTCTTAGTTATTCAACTTTGGTTGTTTATTTCTTTCACCTTCAACAGCTATAATATTTTTGCATTATAGCTTTTTTTGACATTCTACATTATACTCTACAAAGCTGCACAATAAAGTATCTATGGTGGCAAATTTGAGCAGTACAAAACATTTGTGGTTCCTACTTTTGTGCTGTTGTTATATATTTTATTCATAATTTTACCATCTTTTATATTTTCTTCAATATGAAAATTTTTACTTGAAAACTTATGAGATAATATTTAAATTATCATCGAAAAATTAATTTGTGTGAATCATTCTCTAATCCATAGAAATGTTAAATTTTCCATGACGTGCGACTAATCAAAATATCAAACTATCAACATTTGATATGCGATTGGCGTGTTAAAATTATTGATACTATTATATTTATGCAATTCAACTAATATTCTTCTATCAAATTCATAGATGAAAGGGCTCATAAATTTGAATCAGACAAAGGGTACACGTACGTGCAATTATGATTTATAAGTATGAGTCAAATTTATTGATTTCAACAATTATTATCTACTTCTATCACAGTTAACTACTATTTCTATGCAGTTGTACACCACAAAATTGACATTGATTTTCTAGCCATCCTAAGGAAGACATATGTTGATCAAATTTCTCTTCAACTTCTATAAAATTCTCCTTTCATTCGACAACAACTTTTTGATATGTACGCGACTGTAAAAAAGAGAAGGCTACAGTTTCTTAAACATAAGGCACAAAGTTTAAGACGGGTAGCACTTGCGACCATAGCCTACGTTCCTCGTATTCATGTATAAAGTATGTGTTGTTGAAGCATAATAGGCTCACCATAAACTAGTTTTGAGCTTACATTTTTCATCTTCAAAATTTGTATAACTCATTGCACGCTTATTCTAAGAATATTCATATCTCTTTAAAATATTTGTACTAATTAGCATATGATACACGTGCAACGCACGTGTTCAAGAACTAGTAAGCTAAATCTAAGGAAGGTCATACACTTGAATGAAACCATATTAAGTTATATATCTTGGTTATATTTAATTGTTTAATCGTTATTTATTTTTTGAAGTTTTTGAAGTAGAGCATGAACCCCTCCCCCCAATAATCTCAGATATTTTTAGCTTTTCGTTTGTAGTCTTTTCGATTATTTAGGTCAGTGGTTATGACATTATATGTAACTATACATTATTTTGGTTTTTGAGAGAATAATGATTCATAAACTAAGAAACCGTATCAAATTTTGATTAAGAGGCTGAATAATCAGAACGTCTCATTAAGTCACGCCATTACGCTCTTACTGGCTTCCACATTTTCATGCATACTTCTTGTTCGTGGCGCTTTTCCATATGTTTTTTTGGAATCCCAGGAAAACTCGCAGAAGCTACAGCCTCTGTCCTTCGGATGAACACTTTATGCTTTTCTGTCAATTAATTAATTAAGTAATTTATTTATTTAGTACAAGAAAAAAATGCTAAACATCCTTAAGCGTGTAACTTATGCAGGAGCTTTTTGGATTGAAAGCGAAAAGAAGTATGTAGAAAGAAATGAGAGGAGAGACAATTGTGTGGCCTAACTTTTTCATTTTCTCTTTTGATATACTAAAATAGAACTTGATTTTTGTTGAAGTGTGTGACCATCTCACCTAAAGCTTAAACTGTCAGCGAGAGCACACTTGTATACCTTCATTTCAGGATGATCAATATAGTAATATATGTTATAAGCATCTCTTTTTACTATTGTGGTAATTCTATAAGTGCTAAGACACAAACTCAGGTTGTTATAAACTAGTATCCGTATTACCTAGTGTAAAGTAATTGAAGAGAGTACGATGTTAGTGGTAGAGGAAATGAAAAGAAAAGAATAATTGGAAAAAGATATTGAAGAACACTGCTGTCAATGATAATTACAGCATCAGATCAGAGAGCTCAATTGAAATAAAATTTGATCATTTCAAGGCTCAAAGAAGAATACGGGTATAGGCCACCAGAAGTGAATTCAATTTTAATGAGGTTGTTGTCTATAAGGATCCACCTTATACCAATAGGGAATACTTAAAGCAACATAACTGTAAAATTATGGACCCTCTTATCTTGATGACTGGCAGCTCACGGTTAAGGACCCTTAAACATAGCTTCAGTTTTATTACGATCAAACAGTAGAAGCTTCTGCTTCTGCTCTTTGGTTTGACACCGAGTTGACGTCTGAACTATTCACAGATGAATCTACTTCTAATGTTGCCATCTCCAATTTGGGCATCACTGGAGGTCTTGTTCTTCGTGTTACAGTCATATTTAATCCTTCTGTAGTGTGTATTGTAGCCCCAGTTGTCATTTTAACCTGCAAAGAAGTAGATTATCCTAAAAAATTTCTCGAGTAGGTAAAATAAGAATCATATCCTCAAGTTCATCCAGGTATAATAAGTACAGAAACCAACTATATGTCAGTAAATAAATCTACTATCATTTACCAAAAGGAAATAAAAAATTAAGAGAGGACAACAAAACTCACAGGAGGAGCTCCAAGAGCCATTTGAAAATCAAATCGTCGGACAAGCATTGCAACTGCCACTACATTCTGAAATTAGATAAAAAGTTTGGAGAGGGAGATCAGAAGATAGTATAAGAATATTAAGGAGAAGCTAAATGCAGTCATACCAAGTAACCTCCCTTAGATATAATTGAAAACCCCTTGTCCTACAACTGCATTCTACTAGTTGAAGGATTACCTCAAATGTGGCAAACATGTCTCCAACACATTTTCTTGGTCCTCCACCGAAGGGTAGATAACTGAATGGAAAGAGTTTTTTTAGCTTATGTATATTTCAAGCTTTAACACGAAGAGCTACTAGGATAATTTCACATGTAAAGCATACGATATATTAGCTCAACATGGAAATAAACACAGAAATATTTTGATATGACCTGGAAATTGTTCATACATGTCTCCAGGAGGAAGTGGATGAAATGATTCTATGCAATCTTATCCAGAATGAGCACAAGTGAGGAAACTTGCTAAATTGCTTGGTTGTGCAAATATTGAATGAAAATCTACCTTTCACTTCTACAAGGCACCAACACTATCCAGTCCATATGTTTCTTAATTGTGTTAGTAAAGGATATGAAAACTAACCCAGACCTAAAGCAAACTTTCTTTCCTTTCTTGACTATTATATTCTTATTATGTGCCCTCATCCATAAGCTTCCTTCTATTAAAAAGAATAGAGACCGATGGTAAGAAAAGAAAGAGTACGGCTTTGTGAATTACCGTACCAACTACATTGTTGTAGAATGTATGAGGGCACATTCTACCGTACCAACTACATGGTAAGAATAGTTCTATTTGTAGAATGTATTGCTCGCTACCAACTACATTGTTGAAGATACTTTTTCTGGTGTACCTAATAGCCTCTGAATAGACGCAAATGACTCGCTTGAACAGAATAATTGCTACCTCTGAAAGATTAAATAAACTGGTAGCATCCAAAGCAAGAAAATAGCAATTGAAACTTGTCAGTTTACAACATTGCTAGGAGCCTGAAAAAGTCTATACACCTCGCAAACCATTTGTTCTGTTAATACGTCATTATCTCAATTTACCACACTTACTTTCCTTCCGCATCTGCGACATCTTCACACTTGTTTCCCCCTAAAAGTTCAAACTAACACTACTCTATATTACTTGTCTACTTATACGTATTATCAGTACTTTTATTTCAACTGTTTTAAAAAATATATATAATATTACTGAACTTTCTTTTCTTACCCTCTGGAAAATGGTAGATGAATATAGATCTCCGCAAAAATAGAGGCTTGAGTAGGATAAAAATCAAAATCATAACCTAGGATGTTTCAGTGTTAGCATAAAAACATAGTAAGGAGTCTGAAACTAGGATAAGAGCATCGTCAAGAGGTCTATAGGTGCAAACACAAACTTGATAAATGAAAAATGGCTACTTATGCGAGTCATATTTTCAGTTTTCAACTTTAGATTTACAATAATATTCCAACAAGATGCATTTAACAAATGTTATCTGACTAACAACAAAAAACCCAGCATAATCCCACATAGTGGGGTCTGGGAAGGTAGTATACCCCTACCTTGTTGAGATTAAGAGGCTGTTTCCAATAGACCCTTGGCTCAGGCAAGCATAAAAATCACATTAATGAAGAGAAAAACAAGAAGCGCAATAACGAAAAGCCATGTAAAAGCAGCATACATAACGACCAGATAGTAAGATGACCGAAATGAGAGAAACAACAAATAGTCCTAAAAATCTAATACCAACAAAACAGTTATCTGACATGAAGTTGAAATTGATTTTACATATTAAGAGTGCTACGTGGCAGGAATCAAATATCAGTTAGTGAACAACAAATTTTACAAAGCCAAGATTCTTCAAAATAACTGAAAAAGTACTGTGCGGATCCTCATCAATGAGTAAATTTTCCAACGCAGTGATATTTTCCCCTAAAAGTAACCACCTCGTGGGAGTTATCATACAATAGGGAAGAAGAAAAATGAAAAATAGAGGACACATAAATAAATCTCGAGTAGGGAAAGAAAGGACATCTATGTCATTATTGCTTAATGACTTGCTGACTACACGATAGATTGACCAACTACCTTCTAGAATAATATAATATATACTCCTGTTCATATAACTAGTATCTATGAACGTGCGTTGCACGTTAATAATGACACATGATGGTTTAAACATTTATTTATACGAAGGAACAATAAAATTTAATTAATGAGAGAAATTTTATGTATAATAATACAATAATCATCTAAATGTCGAAAAATATTATTCATTAGCATAATACATGAATTTAATAAAAGGACATCATCAAAACTTACACAAATGATCAATTTTGTCATGTTAGTTAGATAATTATGCATTATAGTCTAAAAATATTTAATGTGATGGTATCTTAACAAACAATTCTTTGTGCACAATATTTTTGTGTGTGTATGTTTCCTCCTAATGCTTTGGTTGCTCTGCCTTAACCAGAACTCTTATTGTCGAGCTTGATATCCCTCTTGAAAGCGCAACATACAGTTTTTCGTGCAAGAAAACATATTGCAGTAAATATAGTCCAATATTTAGGATGTTTATCCATGTGCTTTATTTATTATATTTGCAAAACATAAACATACTAAAAATCATTTTCACACAAATTTAAAAGGATATTCCTTAGTTACGGAAGATGAAAGTTGAATTCAGGGATAAGAATATACTAAGAAGTACATTGACCAGTATCATAATTTTTGCATGTATGACGTTATTGTTAGAACTTCTATATACCATCTGTGTGCTATTACATAAGCTATTAGGCATATCTAAGTTTTTTAGTAGCATGACATACATATTTTTCTTCAAAATCAACCTATATACAATGGAAGATCAATTTTAACTTAGTCTATTACATATGCGATGACACTAACATATGTAAGAAGTAATAAACTTGACAACAAACATGTATGGTATAAGGCCACTTGGTATTAAAGTATAAGGATTCTTCTTGGTAGTAATTATTGGTATCATTTTCTGTTGAGTCAAAAACTGAAAAACATTTTGTTTTTACTATAAAATTTTGCAATCCACCTTTTATTTAGTTGATCAACATATTCATTTTTACTAGCTAAGATATCTTTTTAAATCTATCATGTGATTTGCACAAATTGTGTTTTAATCTTATGATAGAAATATTTCTCTTATTAAATGCACTACTATTACCATTAGGGTTGATAATCAAGTGTTCAGGAAGAACCAAATCATCTTTTATTGGATGCTTTTTTTCGTTTCCGACACAAAACAAGAAGACACTAAATATTAGATCTGTTCTTTCTTTATATTTCTTGTCAGTTGAATCTTTTTCATTTGAGGCCAAAAGTATAACTTTGGCAAGCTAGTTTTTACAGTCTATGCTTTTGTCGATTTTTGAACTACTGGTAGTACTTGATAGAAATCACCTTTCGAACCATTTATTTTCCACCAAACGGTTCATTAATATCCAATATATCTCTAGAACTCCGGATAATTGTTTTGATCGTTTGACACTTAGCCATAAGTGCTTCATCCCATATTATCAATTTTGCTTTCCTTATAAATTTAGCACCATTGCTCTGCTTTGATATATTTGTGATGATTATTTAAGTTGTTTGAAGAGGTATATCAAAGCTAAAGTGGATGGCCTCACAATAAAATCGTTGTTGGTACACCACTTACTATTATTACTAACAGCGTCATACCTCTTGATATGATATTTGCAAGTAATGCATGACATAGAAATATTATTTCGATTCCGCCGGAGACATCTACAAAGAATAATCCCGTTATACCAGAGTTGACTTTTTATAAGATAGTCTTGAAAGCTTGTTCTTGTTTAGGATTTAGCTTTGGTTGTGCTCCCTCAGACACTTGTATATTATTTTACAACAACAACAACAACTCAGTGTAATCCCACGTGTGGAGACTAGGGAAGGTAGCGTGTACGCAGACCTTACCGCTACCCTGGAGGGTAGAGACACTTGTATATTATTTTGATTCTTAATAATATACTAACCTTTTTACTTTGTGTCCTAACGCTCTATTTATGGAATTAATTTTATGTACCCTAAGATTTTTTTAACTTAAATAAGAATTTTACTCATATGATGAATTTTAAAATTTTTTATTGAATTGGATTCTCTTGCTAAATAATTAATTAAATTAATTATTTGATTTTAACATAAAAAATCATTTATTCTATGTTGATTCAGATCTTAATATTAGTTCATTTCTTGTTTTGAATATTTAATCTTAATAATAATTTTATCCACCATAAATTTTATTTCAAAGAGTAAAAGATTGATATGACATTTCACTTTTAGATCTTTATGCTTGTAGAATCATTATTAGTATTGACTCTTACCAACCATTTTTTTCTCTTTCTCACACATTTATATTCTTAGATATTTTCTTAGTTGTTTGTTTAATAATTAGGCATTTTTCTATATTATACGAAAAATTGATAAAAAAATATTATTTGAGTAGGAAAATAGTTCAAATATAATATAAAAATATATTATCGTGGGGGTATTTTTTTTCTCAATTTCAACTCATTATGCAGTCCATTTAATATTACTTTTATTTTTTCTTGGTATTGGACTTTATGGAGTGGTAATTTATTGGCAATATGGAGGATTCTTATGAAATTAATTTTATTAAACCTTTCTACATATTTTTAATAAGAATTTAGTAGACAAAATTTTATTAATTTTAAAATCTTAAATATTAAAAATTAGCATAGAAGGTATTGTAGTCCAAAAAGTAGGTTATTGCAGTTATGTCCTTTCTTTATGAGTTTAATATTTTCGTTTAATATTTTAGGGTTATTTTGGTTTATTAATATTGTATTTGTTCTTTTATAATAATATAGGCTCTCCTTTTTCTAAATGGATTTGGACAATATAAAACATTCTCAAATTAAATTAGTAATAGGACATTATAATACGTTTTAGATTAAATTAGTAATAGGAATTTTTAAGAAGTATATCCTAAAAGGATTACATGATTAAAAATGTCTCTACCCCAAAAGTAATTATATTAAAAGAAAACATAACGTGTTCCTAAAGGTTTTAGGTATACATGCTAACATATAGTATTATATGTCTATGCTCGAAAGTAGTTATACTAATAGGATTCCTAAAGGTAATCATGTAGGATTCCTAACGTGTAGTATTATGTCTTAAAGCTAATAGGATTATAAGGCTAATATCTAGAATTCTGGTTATGTCCTTTTATTATAAGTTATTATGCTTAATATTATAAGGTTATTTTTGTAAACCGACACTTATATTCATGCTTTTATAATAATATAGATATATTCTTTTTATCACCGCGGTGTCGAGGCCAGTACACACCTCGACTAATTCCACGGGGT
Source organism: Nicotiana obtusifolia (assembly GCA_002018475.1). Classification (NCBI taxonomy): domain Eukaryota; kingdom Viridiplantae; phylum Streptophyta; class Magnoliopsida; order Solanales; family Solanaceae; genus Nicotiana; species Nicotiana obtusifolia. The sequence continues at coordinate 10,731 of MCJB01027939.1, forward strand.
ACCTCTACCTCCCAAGTCCCACCAACAAAGGTACTGGGTAACTCTGTCCACCAAGGCTTGGACAGAAGAAATCACCAAGTGATTTTTCATCCAGTGGGATTTGAACCGAGACTTCATGGTTCTCAAGCCACTTTATTGACCACTAGGCCATATCATTACATAGCAACAAGTACCCAATAAGCAATAATTCATTTGAGAAAAGAGTTGTTAACTTAACCTAAGTTTTAGGCATACATATTCTCCATCTATTATCATTTAACTGTATCGCAAACTTTGTTCGAACAATCATTACCCTGCCACGTAAACTGAAGGGAGAATCTAAATGTAAAAATATCTCTCATAGTCAATTTTGTTTCCCCAAGCACATTACTCCAAATGGTGAAAGAGAAACCACATTTAACATGGCTCACATCCACAAGGTCACAATTTGACGACAAACATAGAGTTGCTGAGCCTAGTCACTCAAATTTTTGACATGTTAACTATCTTGAATATAATTGCCTTTGATCAAGTCATTTACCATGCTAATTCATTTTTAAACAAAATAAGGCAAAACATTTCTCTAAACACTCTGATTTAAATTAAAATGCACTACAAGAATGAACAGTTCTTTTCCTAAAAACACAGGCACAAATTTAAGCTACTCTTTTTATTTTGCATAAACTTAGTTACTAAAGGTAACAAGAATTTAAATTTTTTTATAAAATATCAAAAGACAGTGGCTAATAACCTGAGTTTTCCAAAAATTACATTATAGATGCTGATAAGCTGAAAACTGCAATACCTGTAATTTTGGTTTGTCTCATTTGGGTTAGGTCCATCTAAAGGCCACCTCTCAGGATTGAATTTATCAGCTTCTTCCCAATGATTGGGGCACCGATGCAAGTTCCAAACAGAAATGAAAATGTCTTCACCCCTGTGAAAGTGCTTAATAATTTCAGAAATATGATGACTGAAAAATGATGTCAGAGAAACCTAAACCCACACATAGTCCCAGAGATCTAGACAGATGATAATGGCCATACGCTAAATATGGTGCAGATGTAAGTTCATCTTTTAAAGTTTATGATGATAAGACCTCAGTTGATCACTAGACATGTTACCCATGCCAAACCCGAACTACTGGAAACCTACAAATGCTAATAGAAGCCTATGATCAATCTGTTAATAAATAACTATATGTTACAATTTCCTTTATGGTATCTTCATGAATGGTGCAGTATGCAAAAACTCAATCACTTATCTTAGTGTTTCTAATTCAGCTTTTTCAAGATAATCAGTGAACCACAGCACATAATTCTCCAATTTGTCTGAAGCCAATTACAGTGAGTGACCACAATTGATCATGAACACTCTTTGACTATACCATTTTCCACTTTGCCCTGGCAGAATGTTCAAGGCAGAAAGAAAAGTATATAATATGCATGGTGAAGGCTTCCGTTTTCGATGTTAAGATACTGTTATGAGAAGGGAAGACATTATAGTGCTAAGTCAGACAAGAGAGAGAAGTCTGTCAAAATTATTGCCAAACTACAGAACAAGTTTAAAGAACATAGCTGACAAAATGACACCAATATACTACTATCCCAATATCGATGGTGCAAATGTTTCTGCAAACAATGAACACCTGTTTCTATCTTTCTCGGAGCAGGATAGGACTTATCTGCGGTATTCACTTGTTTCAGGATAGAACACCTGTTTCTGTAGTAAGCTCAATGAGGTATTATTCAAGTTGGAAAAGCCAATCAGTTGATTTTCATTATCCAACAGCATACTCTGGCATGCTAAAAGCAGCCTCAAATTTTTATCCCTTTATTTCTAATATTTCTGTTCGAAGGGAAGGAGAGATGCATTTTCAGAGTCTCCAAAGATTGTATACATACACTCATGGTGCAAATTTATCCTAAATTTAATTTAGCATGCATGAGAGGCTTGTGCAGAATGCTTCTCAAAACAGATTTCAGGATAACCTTTTTATTGGGTAACCTCCAAGTACGTCCTCATCAATAGAACGACGAATCAAGACAGGTGGCTGTGGGTATAGTCTTAAAGACTGCAAAATGAAAAGAAATATTACACAAAGGAAACAGTTGTGAGCACAAGGATTTATGCTTACAGGTAACATTCTTCTCACTTCATTAATCACACGAGTTGTGTATCTGAGTTTCTTTAGATCTTCAATGGTTGGAAACCTATCCCCCAGAACTGAATCGACCTGAAAGTAACAATAAATACACTAAATATGAGATACAAGTAGATGCTTTCAATAAAAGATGATTTAATTATATTTTATTTTAACCTACCTCATCTTGAAGTTTGGTCATGGCACTAGGTTCCTGCAGTTATTTAGGATTGAAACGAAGGTCAAAGACTATAAGGAAGAACTTAAAAACTACCTATTGAAATAAGATATCCTTTCTCATATCACAAATAAACCATAATTTCCTTAGGTTCAACCATGAGAAAGATCTTGCAAGTATGGATGTTGAGTAAAACACGACATACTCAAAACACAACATGTAGACAATCTTAATTGACACTAAAACATCTATTATGCGCATATTCTTTTTGAAGGAAAAGGCTTCAGATAGAACTGAAAAACATCTGCATAGGTTATCTGAACTCCATATTCTCAAGCTTCTAGTAATTGATTGTCATTCTATTTAATGAAAGGTGTACGCACATAAGACGACATGCTTCCGAATAGTTTATATATGCACATGTTACTGTTACTGACAGAAAGTCTAAAATGAAGAAGGAAAACCGAAAAAGGAAGGAACCTTCCACCCCTAAATGGCAGCTGAAGGAAGGATGTTAAATACTTATGCTTCTAACTGAACTTGAAAGGGGTAGACTAACCTTGGACAACAGATAAAAGGTCCAAGTGAGCACTGCTGCAGATGTCTCGTGTCCAGCAATAAGCATTGTCATGAGGTCATCACGGAGTTGCTTGCTTGACACCTACAACTTAGGGCATGAGAATTTTCCCAACCAAATTTTTGGGCAGTATAAATGCATTCAAGACTCCGATATGTCATACCTCATCGCCAGACGCTAACAGGAAGTGGAGGATGCTAGGATCTTTTTCGTTCATGTATTCCTCGTGAAACTGTAACTCTTCTTCGTCTACCATCCTCTGAAATGCATTTGTAGGTACGCACGATTCAGAACAAAATTACAAGCAAAAGATCAAGCAAAATCAATTTTAATACGTGTCAGAAAGGCACTGACAACATAGGAAACAAAGTTAAAATACTTGCATGTGAGTACCCACCCAAAGCAGCATCTCTTTCAAAATTTCTATTTGCAATAAAGTCTGCAGCGTATTTCCTAATGGCTTGGTTCTGGTGCTTAAGTAGTCGTCTCTTTTGCCTTTATTTCTTGACTCTATCACTGTTTCTTATTATTAGAAGAGGAAAAATACATCTTTTTTGCTAAGATCATACATCTTACTGGGAATAGTTGGACAAGCTATTCTCAAACAAAATTGAGAAGACATCAATTGGACAAAGCCTTTGAATCATACTGCAGGTCAGTTAAGAAGATATAACAAACTAGCCATGGAGCTTTGCAGTATTAGAAAGGGGACCACTCTGTCCGAGTCTCAGTCCACAGAGATGTATAGGTCTAGAAAAAACCCACACATCCACTTCAGTAAAGCCACTATGCTATTTCAGTTATAGGACATGTTCACAGAATCTTTCCCATATCAGATTACCACTTTTTGTTGATTCTTAGTTTGTATCTGCTGATATTTCATTCTGAATCATACTAACTCCTGCTGTATTCAAACATGTTATTGTCCTTAATTACTACTAAGGTACGTTTTTTGAAATTTATAACCTAAACGCTACTACAAGTTATGAAGAAACAGCGAAAGGAGAAAAAACTCATAAATTTGCGATACTAGGATTGTTAGGATCTCAGAATCCCACTTGTGATCCTATAAGATCCTTACTGATCCTGTTCCAATCTAACCACTTTTGACATATGCGATCTGTTCTCATCCTTTGTACCTGGTGTGATAGAATAACTTACACATAGGAGTTTCCTAATGGGTTCTACAAGTAGCATAATACGTTCTTCTATTATTGAACAATATATCTAATATCCTAACACACTGCTTCAAAGTCAATGTGGAGAAGTCACCTTGAGTTTACACATTAGCATTGTAGCATAGGTCCTACCCAGTGATGTTGATTAACATGCAGCTCTTACGTCACAATAGTGCCTGAACAATGGCAGGAACGGTGGCAATTGTATTGACATAATGGCCGGACAGTGGCCACTCAAAAAGTGGTAGGAACAGTCATGAGAAGAGTGATCAGATGGTCATTGTCATAATGATGGAACTGTGTCAGAAGAGTCACGAAAAACAGGTGTAATGAGGTCAGAGCGATCACTCAACTAAAGCGCAAAGCTGACAAAATGCACTGCCTCGGAACAGTGACAGAAAGAGATGTCGTGGCACCAGAACAGCCATTGGAAAAAGTCATGGAGTCGCCAGAACGAACACTGAAAAGAGATTGGAATAGTGAAACTAGGAAGAAGAATGAAAATTTTGGCCGATGGAGCAGCTGTAGTAAGTCATTACCGAGGTTGTACCATGTGAGAAAATAAGAGAAGACATTCGGAGAATGTTTTAGACAAGTCCAATATGTAGGAGCTGTTATAGATAATTTGTACAATACATGTAATATTTTTTTCCTCTAATCTCATATTCAAACATTCAACCAGTCCACTAGTTGGGTTGTGGAATTGCATGAACCTCTGCGACTTGCAATTTCATTGACCCGGTTCAAAAGTTTTTCTTCTAAAACAGCAAAAGGCTAGGGGTTTCTTTTACGGAAATGCCCTTTTCTAGTAGGAATGCATAATGCTTCATCTCAAGTCTATGTAACAAACTAACTGGTTATTTTTATTATCCAAACAACAATAAAATTTGTAAAGCAAGTAGTTCAGATTGATCTCTGAACCAAATAACTATATTACCTTACATAGAGCAATCAACTCATCCAAGGTGTCATTAATCAACTTTAGAGCTGTGTTGACCTTTTTTAGCTTAGGAGAGATATCTTTCCAGATAGGTATCTCCCAAACTGGAATGGGTGCAACACTGCGATCTTCTGCTTCTCTAAGCACTGTATATACAGCCTGAACAAGACAAAGAATCACAAGCACAGGCACGATCATGGCTTTTTACAATAAGTAAAACTAGCAATAGCTGCAACCAAATAGACTAAACAAATAAAATAACTTAAGAAAAACGTAGTACCTCCACTATACCAGTGTCTACTGTTAATGAGTCGAAATCATAATTAAATACAGCTTTGCCAATGATGTCTAATGTTAGACGGGAAAATAGTGATTCCATCTCAACGTCTTCTCCATCAGATGCAGCAGCATCAAGCTTTTTGCACAACCTGTCGGTTGCTTGACCAAATAAGCCAATCATAGCTGCTACATACTACAATCAGCAATGGAAAATGATAACAAGAGTAAAATTTTAGAAGGATTTGTCCTTCTTAATACTACACAAATAGATGAATAGATAACTAAAAAAAACTGAATTAGTTCAACAGATATCAGTAGGAGACGACCAACTAACATTAACAAATAGTAATACAATAAGTAAGCCACAAGAAGCAGTACAATTGCATTGTTACCTTTTGATGCAATGCTGGTACAATAGCGCGCCGCCTGACGCGCCAAATTTCTCCATCTGCAGGTATAAGTCCCTTTCCCATCACAAAGTCCAATATTTCAGCTAGGATACCCTGGACGTGGAGAAGGCAGAAGAAATCATCTTAGGAATTGTGAGTTGATTATTCTTTCCTTCACTTTCACATTTCAACAAACTAATAGATACAGGTTGCAAGCTGCTTTACCTTAGAATAAGCCTTTGAATTATTTTTCAGTATGTGTTTGGCTATTGAAGGATCAGAAACTATTAAGAAAGACTGCACAACAAGGTCAAATCATCAAACAATCATTCAGAGGAGGTCTAATTTACCTTTATTTTCAATTGATTTTTAAATGCACTGCTGAAGAAAAAAAAGTATATCTTCATGAAAATGAACAAACCTTGGGACCGAAGGTCAAACGAAAAATTCCACCATAAGTAAGGAAAAGCTCATAAAGTGGGATGAAGAAAGCCTCATTCCGAACAGCACTAATAGATCCTTTTGCCTCTGGAATGCGAGGATAATCACCCAGCCATTGAGAGAAGAACTGAAAGAACTCCTTAGGCACACCCAATTTAGACAAACCACTTTTGACCAGTGATGGGAATCTACTCAACAGAAGAAAAAGAGCTTAAATTTAACAACAGAAGAAACCATAATAACTTCAAGTGCCTATTATTCATGTTAGAAGTAGAAATATGTTGCGCCAAAAGAACGCATCAAATCAAGTAGATAGTTTAAGTTCACGAGTAATACAACAACATGTTCAATGTAATCCCACAATTGCGGCCTGGGGAGAGTATAAAGTACGCAGCGTTATCCCTACCTTGTGCAGGTAGAGAGGCTATTTCCGATAAACTCTCAGCTTAAAGCAAGCATGCATAATCACAATTGTATAGAGAAAAGATATATAGTGGTGAAAAAGTCAAAGAAGCAGTAACAACAGCAAGATAATAGTAATATCGAAACACACATTGTTAGATAGTAATAGAAATCTAACAATATGGGAGTGCGAGAATAACACTATCACTGCTGGGATGAAAGGAAAGACACTCTACTCCTTACTATGCTTCTACCCTGATTCTCGACCTCCAAACTCTCCTATCAAGGGTCATGTCCTCGGTAAACTGAGGATGCACCATGTCTGGCCTAATCACCTTTTCCCAATACTTTTCCGGCCTGCCTCGACCTTTCCTCAAACCCACCATAATCAATCTCTTACATCTCCTCACTGGGGCATCCAGACATCTCCTCTCTACATGCCCGAACTATCTCAACCTTGTTTCCCGCAACTTGTCCACCACGGAGGCCACGCCTACTTTGCCCCGGATATCTTCATTTCTAACCATATCACTCCTAGTATGCCCACACATCCATCTCAGCATCCTCACTCCGCCATTTTATCTTCTGGACATGAGAGTTCTTGACTGGCCGACATTCCTCATAGTTGATCTAACCACCACTATGTAAAACCTACCTTTAAGTATCACACAAGACACTAGATGCTAGCTTCCATTTCATCCACCCCACTTCAATACGATGCGATATCCTCGTCGATCTCCCATTGCCTTCTATCCCAACTTTCTTTTCTATTCAAACGAAAAAAACAATAATTTTTCCGCTTTCTCACAACTTCCCTTCCTTTTTCTACCCTTCCCTTCTTTCCAAACAAAGGATAAACCAAATGAGAATAAACTACCACTAAAATTTACATTACACAGCATTGGTTGAAAGAGATTCCTTCATGCTTTAAATTCAAAATGTACTTCCTTTACACAAATTTTAAAATTTTACACTAATTACTCGAGGAGTGTGCCACCATCCAGGAGGTTGGAACTAGCCTCCTAAAAAAATATAAGGTAAGATTGCATACATAACACCCAATGTGGTTCAGACCTTCACTGGACCCATAGTGGTAGCTTAGTCCACCGAGTTAACATTTTTTTTAATTACTCGAGGATGTTCTCATTATTAGATTTGATTTCAAAACTTTAAACATATAGTGATAAAATTGTTTAAAGAATATGCAAAACCACTATAAACCATACAAAGATTGTCCACTACAGTAAAGCAGAGAAAAAGACAAAAAAGACATTCTTTCAGAAGTGCAAGTGAAGATACCCTGTTTGTTCAACAGTGAACTCGCCAGAAGCAATACGAGCAGATAATTCAGCTCTCCGTTTTTCTTCTAGAAGCTTCTCCACAGTCTTAACTCCATCGTCTACCGACTCTGGCTCTCTTCCATTTGAAGAATTACACCTAATTGTGCAGCAATACCCATAATTCCCTGCATAATAATTAAGAGAAATAAAAATCCCATACTAATGATTTTTCTACCAAAATAAATGGGGAAAATGGAATAAGCATAATTTGAAAAAGAAAGGATGATACCATTGAATTTAGGAGAAGAAGTGGGTCTGAATTTGGGGAGTGTTGATTTATGGAGGGAGTGAGTTGGGAATTGAAGAAGTGGAACAGAAGCTGCCATGAAAACGATAATAATGGAGTGTAGAAAATGAGTGAAGTTTGTGCTGTTAAAAATGTGGCGCTCTCAACAACCGCTATAAAAACAGCTAAAAGGATTCTCATTTGGATCGTTGAAAATATTAGATTAGCTTTGGTTTATGGAGCGTTTTGATGTAAAGATACTACCAGCCGTCCGAAAGTATCTTTGTTTTGGTTAAGGCCAAGTAAATAAGTGGGAAATTTGGACTACCCAATGTTCGGTAGGAGGTTAAATTTGCCGAGGGGGTTTGTCATTATTTGCTCCGACTTCATGGAAATTTAGAGCATGTTTGGAAAGTTTTGAGTGTGATTATACAGTTTTTGTTTATTTATCTGCTCAAATAATTGCTTGGTTTGCCAAAAGTTAGGAGAGCAATTACATTCTCCAATTCTGGTGAAAAGGTAAGAATTGATAGTAATTATACGATGGAATACAACATAGACTTTTTCAACGGATACTTGAAGCAGTATAAGAGGGTGTTTGGATTTTTTTTTATTTATTAATTTTTTACAAAGATGGAGGGGGACTTAGGCCTTACCTCCCAGTATGAAGGATGTACACTCTTGGTCATCGAGTCTTGACAACCAAGTATACCTAGGTAGCTGTAGATGGGTTAGACCTATGATGATGTAATGATTGTCTATCTTATAACATCGATAGATAACCATATATACAAAAATATTGTGTAGCGAATGTAGGTCAGCTATACAAAAAAGTATATATGTTCCTAATTCTACTAAAGAAGTGATTTGAAATAGAATCCTCTCTGTACGATAAGGTCTATTTCTAGCAAAAAATGAGAGTCTTTGACGTGATGTACCATAAGACAAAAGATAACAAACTTCAACTTTGCTTTGACAAAGGAAGCATAGTTGAGGAATGTTGCTACTGTTGCTTGGTGATTTTATTTCTTCCTTGCTGCTGTGACTGCTACTGAAGTTGTAACTGATGTTGTTGTTGCTGCTGGTACCTTTGGTGCTGTTTCTACTGCTGTTTTGTTACTTGCCTGCTGCTCCTGCTGTTCCACATTATCAGCAGCATATACCAATACACAGCAGCAGCATCAATAGCTGCATTAGCAACAGAAACAGCAGCTAAGGCAGCAACACACAGGCAGTGGACAACATCAGAGAGCAGTAATAATCCCAAATTTTTGGCAATAGTGCAGCAGTCCAGTGGCAAGCATGGAGCAGCAGCAGAACCAGAAAAGTAACAGTCAGCAGATTGCTGCTTGTATTGCTGTTGCTGCTAGTGATGCAGTTGCCAATGCTGCTACTGATTTGCTACTGATGTTACTGCTGTTAATTGCTGTTGCATTCTCCAGTTGCTTCCTGTTTTGATGGCTGCTCCTGTTGATAATCCTGTCTCCAGTTGCTGGTTCCTTGCCATTATTTTGCTTCTGAAATGGAGTCTGCTGCTGAGATGTTGCTTGAATATTACTGCTGTTAGGGTATTTGTTTGGCTGCTGCAACTACTAAGGCTGCTGTTGTAGTATTTAATTATAGTTCCCTGCAAGACAACAAAATGTGAAAAGGAGTGTTGCTGCAGTTGCATAGGCTGTAGCACCATGTATTTTGGTGACTGCCTTTGTAACTGCAGCAATGAAACAGTGCTGTGTGTAACTGTAATCTCAACAGACTGTCTTAGTGTTTGTGGGCAGTGATTTCCCAGCAATAGATCAGTTATAAAGAGAGACAGTGTGCTGCATATTTTATTGATTCTAATGGGGTTACTGTATGTTAAAAATTGTGGTATGTTGAGCTACTAAATCTTTCCTCAAGTATATATTCATGTTAATCATCCAAGTGTGTTTTGAAGCATCATGTGTGGTGGGAAGTTGAGTCTTTTGGACTTCCTATGTCTAAATGCAGGGGTGCCTTTACTGTCAAGGTGAACCTGTCCCCTTATGTATACAGGCAATTCCCTTTGGCTGTTATAGTGTCTTAGGGAGTTGGAATGATGGCTCAGTTTGGACAGGGTATCAGCTGGACCATTGGCTTCTCTCAGGACATGAGTGCACTTAAAACCTTCACAATGTTGGCTCAAATTTTTGATTTCCTGAATTAACATATCTAAGGTCCATGGTGGTTTAGACTGTCCTGTTAGCCATTGAGTAAGCAGTTTAGAGTCTGTTTCCAGGTGAAGTTTGGTGTAATTATTTTGCATACACCAGTTGATGCCAATGATGCTGCTTGGGTTTCTGCTAAATTATTAGTTCCCTCTTCCAGTGGACTTGAAATAGCATGAATAAAATTACCTTGCTGTTCCCTAATGATGACCCATTCTCTTATTTTCCCTGGGTTACCTAGAGCACTGCCATCTGAGTTGATTTTGACATATCCAGTTGTTGGCTTCAGCTAGACTACTTGTTGCACATTGGTGTGATGATGTAAACTCTCTATATCCATGTACATTTCTAGCCATGTGGCTGGCCATTTGATGTTAGCATAAGATGTTTTGAGCATCAGAAGTAAATCAGATGTGATTGAATACAATGTTCTTGTAACTGATGATGATTTTCTCCCATATTTGGCTGCACATCTGTTCTTCCACAAATTCCAGCATATAATGATTGGCAGTATGTCTAGTACCAGTTTCTGGACCTTATTCTCTCTTTTTTGCATCCACCAGTTCATTAGTTTCATTGTTAGGGATTGCCTGTGATTTCCCAACTGGTGCATTGAAGTGCTTCCAGATGATTTGAGCAAAATGACATATGTTGAGTATGTGCTCTGCAGTTTCATTCCCTGCTTTGATGCAACATACACACTTATTAACAGTTGGAGCTCCAAACCTAGCTACTCTATCGTCTGTGGGCAGCTTATTTCTTAATTCTCTCCATAGGCAAAAAGACCATTTGTATTTTCTTGTGCCATATCATCTTATTTGTGAGCCGTACTTGATTTCTTTCTCTCAGTACAGTCCATGCTGATGCACAAGAGAATTCCCCAAAAGCAGAAGGCTGCCATATTGGTATGTCATTAATGTGGGAGTTATAATGGATTTTGACTTGGAGAATGTGTGAGATTATAGACGGGGGAGCTATTTAAGACTTTATTTGACTGAGTTTCTGGATATCCCATTGCCCGTTTGTCCAGTAATGTGAGACCTTGGTGTTGCCAGGCCTGCCCTGCCCTTGTCCGAAATTAGCTAAGTGTCCCGGTACCTAGACAATAGATGGAATTTCCTGAGTGCAGTCTCCATTGAATGTGATGGTCAACAGTTTCTTTGTTGATCATCATTCTTCTCCATGTCTGTGACTGACCAGAGCTCCATTTTTTTGATCTGGGGTGTCTCTTATAGTATTTGGCCAATAAGAAGTTGCTCTATAGTGTCTGTTTGGTCCTGAATCCCCACCATTATTTGAATTCCATAGATTTACAAATCTCTGCTATAGGTCTCAGTCCGATGCCCCCTTCTTCCAGTGGATATGATAGTGTGTGCCATGAATCCCAATGGTATTTGTTCTATTCTTTGTTCATCCCCCAGAAAAAATTAGCTGCCAGTTTTCTATCTGTTTAAGGACAATTTTTGGGGGTATGACTGCTGACAACAAGTGAATAGGGAGTGATTGCAAAACATGCTTGATTAAGGTCAATCGACCCCCATAAGATAATAACCTGCCATGCCAACCTCTTATCCTACTTACCACTTTAGAGATAATACCATTGAAGTGGATAATCCTTTTCCTGCCAACGATAGGGAGCAGCCTAAGTAGGTTAAAGGGGATTCCTTTTTGGTAAAACCTGTGACCTGCTAAATTCTCCTGGTAGTGTATTGGAAGGCAAAGGGGGCAGTCATAAAATGACTTTTGTTTTTGTTGATCTGCTGCCCAGATGTCTGCTCATAATCTTGAAGGACCTTCATGATCTTCTTTAAAGAAGTTCTGCAGCCTGAGGTGAAAATGATCACATCATCTGCAAAGCTCAGATGTGTGATTTAAGATCCTCTCTTTTCCATATAAAAGCCATTAAAGAACTGATCATGTGTGAGATTGTTGAGCATCCTAGACAGTAATTCAGCTCCCAAAATGAAAAGTGAAGGTGCCAGAGGGTCCCCTTGTTTTAGACCTCTAGTGGAATGGAAAAAGCCAAATCTTGTGCCATTGATTATAACAGAGTACCAGTTGTTGGACATTGTTCTCCATACCATGTCAATGATTCTTTCACTAAAACTCATTCTTCTCATCATTATACATGTAAAGGACCAAGATACTCTGTCATAAGCCTTTGCCATATCCAATTTGATCACTACATTAGCACCTATGTTTGGCTTCTTGATTCCCTGAACAATCTCTTGTGCAAGCATAATATTCTCAGAGATACTTCTGCCTTTGATAAAGCCAGTTTGGTTTGGAAAAATGATATTGGGGAAAATAGGTGCAATTCTTTTGGAAATAATCTTGGATATGATCTTATTGATGAAATTGCTCAAACTTATAGATCTAAATTTTGACAAAGTGTTAGGGAATTCCACTTTAGGTATCAGCACCAAGCATGCTTGTGTCATGTACCTAGGCATTTATTGACCATAGAAGAATGCCTTCACCACTTTGAAAAGATCAAACTGGATGATATCCCAACAATGTTGGAAGAATTTTCCATTGAGACCATCTGGGCCTGCAGCACTGGATGGGTTCATTGAGAAAACAGTTTCTTTGAGCTCTTCCATTGTAGGATCTTTGTTGAGTTGATGATTATCTTCTTCTGTAGTCAGTGTAGGAATGTGGGATTGGAGATCTTCCCTGATGACTCCCCCAGGATCAGTGAATAAGTTGTGGAAATGGTCACAGGCAGCTTCTCCTATTGCCTCATCTTCATATATCAGTCATTATCTTCATTTTTAATTTTGTGGATATACAGTTTTCTTCTTCTGCCTCTGATCAGACTATGGAAATATTTGGTGTTGGCATCTCCATCCTTGAACCATTGTAGTTTTGTTTTTTACTTCAGGACAACCTCTTCAATTTTCAGATGTTTGACATATTGAGCATTGAGTTCATGGGCAATTGTTCTATCTGATTCTTTGTTAGACTGTGCCCAGGCCTCTTCTGCTTTTCTGACTTTCTCTTCAAATTCTTTGACTTTCTGGAAAATATCCCCATATTCTTGTTTGGACCATTTGGATAATTCTTTGCAGAGTATTTTTGTTTTTTGATGGAAAATTCACATTGCATTTCCAATGGCTGGTGTATTCCAAACCTGCTGTACCAGTGGCAGAAAAGTTGCACTTTCTGTCCAGCAGTTAGGAATTTAAAATACTTAGTGGCATTATCCTGTCTGACATTGATTTCCATGAGAAGAGGACAGTGATCTGATCCTGTAGATGCTAGATGTGTAATGGTGGTAGCAGGGTGTGCAGCAAGCCAGTTGTCATTGGCCAATCCCCTATCCAGTCTTTTTTCAGACAATTAAGCAGGGGCCTCTGCCATTAGACCAAGTGTATCTAGGTCCGTAGTGTCCAAGGTCAGTGAGTCCACAATCCTCAATCATGCTCAAGTACTCTAGAATTTTGTTAAGTTGGTATGGAATACCCTCTATCTTTTCTTCAATTGATGCAATCACATTGATATCCCCAATGACACACCATGGTACACTAGAGTTCTGTGCTATGTTCCTTAGGTTGTCCCACAGCGGTCTCCTCAAAGGAGGTTTGCATTTAGCATATATGACTGTGAGGTGGAAGATTTCAGGAGCTTCTGCGTGCTTTAGTTCAATTGTGACTTGCTGTTCATCTTGATCTGTGATAGTACCAGAAAGTCCTTATCCCAGAAAATCCATATCTTGTCATTGCTGTTGGAAACTACATGATGCATAGAGAGTTGGTTTTGGTATTGAGTGATATGTGAAGAGTCTAAGAATGGTTCTAAAATAGCTATGAGGGAGAGATTATGGATTTGTTTTAATGTTTTGAGTCTCTCAATGGCTCCAGAGGTTCTAATACCTATGACATTCCATATAAGTGTACTGATCATTAAAACATAGAGGGGGGGGGTTGGATTTTGGTGGGACAGCACTTTTTCTAGCAGCCATTTTTCTTGTGATCCTTGGTGATGGGTTATATGTTCTAGGAGATAACCCCTGGTTTTGAATGATGTCATTTTAATAGTGTTCCCCATTAATGGCTGCTTCAAGGAGATCACAATACTGGTCCTCTTATGTGGCATCACTGAGTCCAGGTTCTTCCTCAAAGCCTCCACTCATCTCATCCTCTGAGAGAATAGGCCTATATTCATCATGTTGTGAAGAATATTTTAGAGGGCACTCTTCTAGGAGAGCAGGTATTAGGGCACTGTGTTTATTTAGGTCCTCCTTCCTGTCCTGCTCATTGGCATGTAGCAGAGGTTGTGAAAGGGAGGGATCTGGCACAGGGTCTCTATATGTTTGCAATTTGTTGACAGTATCAATATCAGGATTCCATTTCAAATTGGCAGGTGGGCTTTGGTATGGAGTAGTGGATTCCTGAAGGTGTTGATCTGATGTAGGTTCATTGATAGAGATTCCTGCAGACTGTTTTCTCGTGGTTTTTCTCTTCTTCTGGCTTGGCTTATTTTTGGATTTAGGGGATTGTATGTTGAAATCAGACACTACAGGAGCTTTCCCTTTTAGGAGTCTCCTTATAGTATCTTCATGCGGATCGATTTGGTATTCATTTGAACTAATTATGTCACAAGTCTCTTCTGTCATAGCAGCAACCGTAGGGGTATCTTCAGTAACTGGCGCAGGAGGATTAAGAGGGGCCATCCTATGGTCAATCAATTGTGCTCTAACACACTCATGCGAAACATGAGGAATCCCAACCCCAATAGGTACCCCGTCCTGCAAAAAATTAGTTTTCTCCTGACATTTCTTCATTCCTCCATCAACTTCATGATCAACAATTATAAAAGGGGGGTCGTGGGAATGGGATACAGTGTTGGTGCCTCTAGAATTATGAATTGAATTCAATATTTCTGGTGCTACCTGTTGGGATGTAGAGGGTATACCTGACTGTGTAGTTCTGGTAGTTTCATGTGTGGATGCAACATCAACTTGCTGTGTCACAGCTTGCTCTGGAATGTACATCTGTTGCTGCTTCTTGCTGGCTTGGGAGTTACCTTTGCAGTGCTTCTTTTTCTGTGTTTGCCATTCGTCTTGTGCTAGTGTGTCTCCCGAATTTGGTGTTCCTCTGCTTTTTGGTTAGTAGCCTGCTCCTTTGCTGCCTCAGTTGCATTGTGGCGTTGAAGTCTGATATTTTGATTACCTCTAAATTGGTTGTCTTTGATGCGACTTGAGGCTGTGATCTGTGGTTCTTTCTCTGTAATTGATGTTTCTTCCTTTCTTCTTTGATTTTCCTCCTCTTTTAGTTTGACTTGACAGGCTCGAATTGAATGACCCTGGTGTCTGCAGTAGGTGCAATACTCAAGGAGATTATCATATTGTATCTGGAGCCATTGACCTTCTCCATTGACATCCTCGTCATATCCAAGCCATACATGAGTAGGCAATTCTTTGGTGAGATCAACTTGCATTTTGATCTTTGCAACACTTTCTCTGATTTTTTGAAATGAAGCAAGGTCCAAGAACAGGGCTTTACCAATAGGTGATAGTAGTGGAGTCAATATTTGCATATAATAAAGATGCCATGGCAATTCAGGGATGACTATCCATATAGGAACAATTGGTGTATCTTCATTAGACTTGAATGCTGCATTCCATGCTTTCAGTTTCATCATTTGACCTTGTATGTACATATATTGCTTGGTCCATACAGTGGCATGATCATACTCATTATCGAGGTCTATATATACAGTTCTGGCATTGAAGTGAGCTATCTTGACCCCTCCTCTGAGTTCAGTTTGGGCTGTGAAACTTTTTCTGATTGTTTCCATTCTAGGCATGATGTTAAGAAATTTCCCTATTACTGTGAATTTGCATCTATCTGCAAACTTGACCATGTAGTCTTCCCTCTTGAATAGCACTGCTGGTTTCCCTTGCTTTGTAGTAACAACAGGTGGTGTGAATTGAATTGGGGTGACTTCTGCTTCATGCCTAGCTCTCAATCTAGTGGCATAGGATTGGGTGACAGTAGGGGGGGGGGGGAGGGGGGGAAAGGTTGCTGGATTGAGTCTTGGGTTTGGTAGAGGTGTTAGGTGCTTGAACTTTGTTGATAGTAGGTACTGCTTGGGGTGTCGGTGTAACTGTTTGAGGTGCTGGTAGTTTTGTGCCTTTTTTGGACTGTTTTTGCTTATCAAAATTAGAGGAGATCTTAATGAGGGGTTGAGTTGAAATTGGTGGCTGTGTCTTAGTGTGCTTACCAGTGTTAGGAATCACAATATCCGGCTGTGGTTGCTGCTGTTGCTGAGGTTGGGCTTCTTCTGTAATATTCACTAGGCTAGTACCTTTACTATTACTTGTAGAGGCGTGCATTGTGGGTGTCATTGACGCTGCCTGGGACAATAGATGAGCCTTGTATAATTGGTGCAGTATCACACTAGTAATAACAACCTGTTGCATTCCAGCGAGAGTGGGGCAGATTTCGTCGTCACCTTTTTGCTGTAATTCATGTATTTTTGTTTGACGACTAGCTTCCTTATGGTCTTGAGATGATTCAGGGGGGGCATGCTCACACAATTGAGTAGTTACAGTGTCACCGGCATTTCGTCGAACACCTAAGGTGCTCAACATTGTCAGATTTTCCTTTTGCACTACTGTGGAAATCGATTGATCGAAAATTGGAATTGGGGGGGG
>MCJB01027939.1:27686-70285 GCA_002018475.1 Nicotiana obtusifolia
GGGGGGGGGGGGAACAGTCTCCTGAACATCAGAGACCTTTTGGCCTTGGTCTTGAGCCATTTGGTTTAGCCGAGTACCATGCACCAACTGTTGCTTTTCTGGACAGTGTAGTTCGATATTGTTGATTTCAACAGTGGAGTCTTCCATGTTTTGGAGAGAAGGTTGTACTGAGGTTGGAGAAGAAGCTCCTATACTTGGATTGGCTCGATTTGGCCCAGTAACAATCGAGGGATTGTTTGGAACTCCTAGGCGATTTTTCTCTATAGTTATCCATCTGCCATTCTGCAAATTCGTGTCAGCTGGGATGTTGTTTTGAGGTGTTGTTTGTGGGGGGTGGTGCGCACTGGCAACGCGAAGATTTTGGGACTGGTCCGGTGGTTTTCCACCGGACGGTGGCGGAGCAACGGTCATAAAGACGAGGTTACTGTTTCGTCGTTTCGCTTTGTACGGAGAGTATTTTGGGTTGGGCCGATCTTTTTTAGGGTGTTTGGATTGGATTTTAAAAAGTAACTTATAAGCTAAAAGCCAAAAGCCAAAAGCCATAAGTTGATAATATCTAACTTTTGGCTTTTGGCTTTTGGCTTATTTTTGTACTTTTCATGCCTAATAAAAGTAAGTGCTTTTAAGCACTTTTTATCATTGCCAAATATCACAAAAACTAGAAAAGTACTTAAAAATAAATAAGCACTTAAAATAAGCCAATCCAAATACCCTCCAAGTATAATACATGCGATAGTGTTTCCTTATCTCAAGTGTCAATGGTTCCTACTTGAATAACACTTATTAAAATCAATTTTGTGTTTTACTTGTTCTATCTATTTTTTTAGTGCAAATATTTATTATAGAAATATTTTCTAAATTCTTATATTATTTTTTTTTATTTAAAAATAAAATAAATCATGAATTCCATTATACTCATGAGTGGGACGATGTCGATTACTCATTACAATATGAGTTATTAAATTATAATTATTATTAAGTATATTTTCAAAAAATATGTACATTGAATACCTAGTAATAAATAAAATTTAATATTTCTTATATGCACTTATATTTGCTGCACATTAAAGCTTATTTACGTGTCCTTATATTTAATTGTTAACTTTATTTTAGTATAAAAATATCTAACTGTATAATTACATTTATCCAACCAAATATGACATATGAAATTATAATGTAATTATAGTATGGCAAACAAATATGTCTATATAATTATAATTTTTGTAACTACTGGATTGTGTAATTATTAGGGTAGTAATTACACCAAATTTCAATTACAAGGTGTCCTTCCGAACAGACTTAGCGAAAATAAAAGTATAATTGAAGAAAAAGATACGTTTTAAAACTATCTGCTTAGTCATGTTATTACGCTTGTATATCTAGTGGAATGTTTGGTAAAAGTCTTTTTAGAGTCTATTTGTATTAGTTGATTAAAAGTAGTTTATAAGTATTAAGTGTTGAATGTTTTTAGTATTTGATAATAAAGCGAAAGAAAGAAACATTTTAAGAACTATTTATTAACATGACACTTTTAATCCATACAACTCATAATACAAATAAGACTTCTAATCTAACCCCAAATATACTACAACAACTAAAATTCAATCCATCTAGAGCAGACTATATAAATCATGTCCTAACATTTTTTTTTTATTGTGATGATTTATAGTGCAAAACAATTTCTTTTAGAATATGTGATTCAAAGTTCTATAATACTTGTTGCTTGTTTTGCCATGTAAGTATGTAGAAACTGTAAACTCATTCGCTGAAATCTGATTACTGTGGGACTAAGCTATTTTTCTTTATTTCATTTCGGGTTTTACCTCACTCTCATTTCAGCCAGCAAAGCTTTTCTCATTGGTTAAGCACAATGAGAAAAGAATAGTTGAGGTGAAGGTCAAGGGAATGAAATTTGCTGTGTAGAAGAAGCTGAAATCTCCGAATTAGTAAAAACTGTGGAGTAACAGGTTGAAGATGCTAAATTGTCGGATAAAGAAATTGCGGAGATTTTGTGTGACGTCTTGAAGGATATTGTCCATTCGATAGAAATTTTCCAACTTTTAAGTTCCATGACGTGGTCGTCAATTTTACCCTTTTTGATTAATTATGCTTTAAATTTTATGGATGGTCATTCAATTTTGTGTTCGTTATCTTAATTTTTTTTTTTTTGTTTCACAAAAGTTATTTTATTATGCTCTAATTATCACAATAGTCACTTTTACCAAATTTTATAAAACTTTCACCTGAAAAATCTATTTGCACTTGACATTATAAATTCCTTCATTTATATAAACTGTATAATATATTTTTACCTAAGTATTTTACTTATAATTAAAAACTTAATATTATTTGATTTATTATTTTTATAATGTATTCGACATTTAATTTTTTCTTAACATTAATTTTCAAGATATAGAGGTAGCAGTATTAAATTTGTTAGTAACATTACTGTGAATAAATCTCAAGTAAACATTCTTAACTATACCTAATGAAATATTTTTAACAAAAATTATAAAATTAAAGCTCAAAGATTATAGTCAAGCCATATTCGTTAATCAAATAAACAAAATACCCATATTTAACACACCGATACATCAAATTAACACTTTTAAAAAAAATAATATTATAAGATAAAAGCTTTAAAAGACTTAATATTAAACACAACTATTTTTGAATTTTTTTGAAAGTTTTATTGACTATAAAAAATTATCATTTGTTAACTAAATCTGTTTTTATTGTTTCAAATAAATATTTTTTGTCGTTTTTGTGTTTCAATATATGTCCATGTTTGAATATGATTAAACAAATTGAGTGCTCTGATAAAATTAAATATACGAATATATTATAAATTAATAAATAAAATAATTAAATTTATTTTAACTATAAGTAAAATACCTAGGTAAAAATATATTATAAAATATATAATATATAAGGTATTACATAATGGGAGGATTTATAATACCGAGGGCATAAAAGACTTTTCAGGTGAAAGTTTTATAAAATTTTGTCAAAGTGACTATTGTGATAACTAGAGCATAATAAAGTAATTTTTGTGTAACGTAAAAAAGAAAAGTGACTTTTGGGTAATGAATACAAAGTTAAATAACTTTTACGTAACCAAATAAAGAAAAGTAACTTTAGGGTAATGAACATAAAACTAAATGACCATCCATAAAATTTACTCCAATTTACAGAAAAAGATGAAAATAACAGTCAAAAATACAGAAAGAGCTGCTGAATATATTTTTTGCCACCAAAAAAATTATAAAATGAAGCTTATTATTTACAACGTCCAAGATTGATGCTATGAGGATGATAAGCTTAGGTACTTGTTTCCTAAGATATAAGTTATCTCATGACCAAGATGTGCTGGTAAAAACTATAACCCTTTGCTAGTTCTATAATGAAACTAATCTTAAGGGTACATATGCAGTTGTTACCTTTTTCTTTTTCTTTTAAAGTTGCTGGTTTTCATTGAAATTACTATATTAGCTTTTTTTCTAATCTCTTTAATCTTCTCGATTTGATCCTTGCCTCTGTTACTAACGTGTTTTGATTATTTATCTTAGCAAAAAAATCACAAAAAAATGACAGATAACGGTGTTAACAGCATACACAATCTTGAGGCCCAAGGAGACCAGCTTCATCACGAGGATTCATTCAATAACACCCGTAATGAGGGAATTGATGCTACGCGGATCTACGACAGGCGGTACCCGCGATATGTTCGGGAGGCGACTCCCGATGATGCTGAAGAGGAGCAAGTTGTTGAAGCGGTAAGAGTCCTGCAAGAACAGCAAGCAGCCATTCTAGGCCATCTCACACGGCAGGATAAGTTTACGACTGAGTTGAAGCAGGCTTCCAATAACGCGAATGGGCGGGTCCCAGTTCCTCCTGGTGCTACCGATAATCAAACAACGTAGAGGGTCGACAACAACACCCCGAGAGGTGAAGTTGACTCCGATGGGGCTGGGGGGAGCGGATCCGTCCCCAACAAACGAGAACGATCCCTTCAAGAGCGAACTCTTACTGTTTATGAGGGAAGTGAACGCCCGCATGGACCAAATTCCGAGCGCACCACCGGTGCTGAAAGGGCAAGACTCAAAGATGTATACTTAGTTGCCGTACAAACCAAGCGCGGGACCGCAATTAATCCTGAAGCAGTTTAAAATGCCCAACGTGCCAAAGTATAATGGAACTTCAGATCCACATGAACATATTACCACCATACAACCGCGGTGAAAGTGAACGATTTAGCTCTGCACGAGATTGAATCTGTTCTGCTGAAGAAATTCAAAGAGACTCTCACAAGGGGAGCCTTGAATTGGTATTCGCTGTTACCCGAGCATTCTATAGATTCCTTTGATATGCTCGCGGACTGTTTTATTAAGGCCCATGCTGGGGCCAGAAAGGTGCAGGCCCGAAAGGCCGACATATTCAGAATTGCACAAAGAGAGTCCGAGTTGCTACGGGAATTCATCACCCGGTTCCAAAAGGAGAGGATGATGCTCCCAGCTGTTCCGGATGAATGGGCAGCTGAAGCATTCAATAAAGGTCTGAATCCGAGAAGTTCAGACGCTTCCCGAAAGTTGAAGGAAAGCTTTCTTGAGTTCCAAGCGACAACTTGGGTTGATGTCCACAACCAGTACGAGTCTAAGATAAGGATTGAAGATGATCAAATTGGCTTCCTGTCGCCGGCAAAGGGTCGGGAGATGAATAAAGAAAAGTCAAAAGACGATTTCGACATAGACAGGCGATCTTCGAGGGGCCGATTTTTGCCCTACGAACTGGCTGAAGGATGCGGCAGAGGTTTCCGGTCGGCAGACGGTTTTGTTACCGACAAAAGAATTGATCGGTGTCGGAATAACAGATCATTGCAGGACAAAGAAACATCAGGTACACGGGATACCAGAATACAACTTCAATATCAGTGTAGTAGAGTTGGTATCGGCTATGAGGAACATTAAAGAAGCACGGTTCTCCCGATGAGGTCCGATCCCAGCTAGAGGTATCCCAATTTGTGGTGCAAATACCACGGGACGAATGGCCACCGGACTGGGGACTGCAGACATCTGCGTGAAGAGGTGGCAACACTATTGAAAAACGGGCATCTCAGAGAATTCTTAAGTGACCGGGCTAAGAGCAACTACGATCGCAACTGAGATAATGCGAAGCCCTAGAAGAACAATAAATTTCGCATATGTGTAGATTATAAAGACTTGAAGAAGGCTTGCCTAAAAGACTCGTTCCCACTGCCAAACATCGATCAAATGATTAATGCGACGGCCGGGCACAAGTTAATGAGTTTCCTCAATGCTTATTCCAGATACAACCAAATTCAGATGAACCCGGAGGATCAGGAAAAAACTTCGTTCATAAAGAATTTCGGCACATATTGTTATAATGTGATGCCTTTCAGGCTAAAGAACGCCGGAGCCACACGGCTCGTAAACAAGATGTTTGAAAAACAAATAGGGAAAACCATGAAATTTTATGTAGACGATATGTTTGTTAAGTCTTTGAAAGCAGGTGTCATCTTAAGCATTTGCAAGAAACTTTTGACATCCGAAGGAAGCATAACATGAAGCTCAACCCCGAGAAGTGCGCGTTTGGGGTTAGCTCCGGCAAGTTCTTAGGATTTTTGGAGTCATAAAGGGGGGTTGAGGTAAACCCCGATAAGATCAAAGCCATCGAAGACATCCCGAACCAAATACCAAGAGGTTTCCGGTCGGCAGATAGGTTTGTTACCGACAAAAGAATTGATCGCTGTCGGAATAACAGATCATTGCAGGACAAAGAAACATCGATCAACATGATCTCCGGGAGGAAGGAGATCAATGGGGTCACCTTCTCAGCAACAAAAAAGACGAAGGTATCAATAACCCATAGCAAGAGACTCCAGAAAGTCGCTGAAGATGACATCACTTTCACGGAGGAGGAAGCAGACGGACTGTTGCTACCGCCAATGACGTATTGGTAATTTCTTTAAATATGCTAGATTTTAAAATCAAACTTGTTCTAATAGATCCAGGAAGTTCAGCCAATATCATACAATAAAGGGTATTGGAGCAAGCCAAACTCATCGAAAGCATCATTCTGGCCAATAAATTCAACCTCGTAAGTGTGACAACCCGACGAGAGATCCTGCTGCCCACGAATGCCGAATGAGTAATGAAGAAGACTCTTTTTGAAGTGGTGGACGGTGATATGGGATATAATATTATTTTGGGAAGACCGTGGTTGCACGAGATGAGAGCTGTACCATCAACGTATCATCAGTTGCTGAAATTCCCAACGCCCGAAAGAATCAAATAGATAAGAGGCGACCAATAGACGGAGAGGGAGATGAATGCGATTTCGGTCTCCAGTAGTAAAGGGAAGGAGCATGCAGCATAGCAATTACAGGAACCGGCGCCTGCTCCCGAATCGAATGAAATTAGCCAGGGGGAAGAAGTGTCAGAATCTTACCAGGTGCCAAGATATTTCTATGTACCAGAAGAGACGGATGCAACAAAATCCACGGCACAAGACCTCGAGCAAGTTGCATTGTTTGAAAAGTTCCTAGAAAGGAAATTCCACTTGGGGACCGAACTACACCCCGAGCTCAGGTCTAGCTTTATTGAATTTCTTAAATATAATGCCGATTGTATTGCGTGATCGCATGCAGATATGATAGGTATCCCAACGGAAGTGGCCGTACACAAGCTAAGCTTGGATCCCAACATCCCTCCGGTAAGACCAAAGAAACGCCATATTGCGGAGGCCAGGAATAAATTTGTCAAAGAAGAGGTAACTCGCCTACTTGATATCGGTTTGATTCGAGAGGTAAAGTATCCAAACTGGCTAGCTAATGTAGTAGTAGTTTCTAAGAAGAACAATAAATTTCGCATGTGTGTAGATTATAAGGACTTGAAGAAGGCTTGCCTAAAAGACTCGTTCCCACTGCCAAACATCGCTCAAATGATTAATGCGACGGCCGGGCACGAGTTAATGAGTTTTATCAATGCTTATTCCAGATACAACCAAATTAAGATGAACCCGAAGGATCAGGAAAAAACTTCGTTCATAAAGAATTTCGGCACATATTGTTATAATGTGATGCCTTTCAGGCTAAAGAACGCCGGAGCCACACGGCTCGTAAAACAAGATGTTTGAAAAATAAATAGGGAAAACCATGAAATTTTATGTAGACGATATGCTTGTTAAGTCGTTGAACGCAGGTGTCATCTTAAGCATTTGCAAGAAACTTTTGACATCCGAAGGAAGCATAACATGAAGCTCAACCCCGAGAAGTGCGCGTTTGGGGTCAGCTTCAGCAAGTTCTTAGGATTTTTGGAATCATAAAGGGGGGTTGAGGTAAACCCCGATAAGATCAAAGCCATCGAAGACATCCCGAACCAAATACCAAGCGTGAAAGAAGTTCAAAGGCTCACAAGGAGATTGGCTGCTTTGAGCAGGTTTATTTCCCGGTCATCAAAGAAATGCCACCATTTCTTCGCGCTGGTCAAAAAGAAAAACAACTTCAAATGGACTCCGAAATGCCAACATGCTTTGAGAGATTTGAAAAGGTACTTGTCAAGCCCTCCGTTACTATCAAAACCGAAGGAAGGTAAAACACTACTGGTTTACCTTGCAGTCTCGGAGGTAGCGGTAAGTGCCGTTTTAGTCCGTGAGGATGAAGGTACACAATCTTCCATTTATTACGTTAGTAGAATTTTAACGGGAGCAGAAACCCGCTACCCGCATTTGGAGAAGCTGGCCTTAGCTCTCGTAGTCGTCGCTCGGAAGCAGAGGCCTTACTTCCAATGTCACCTGAAGGATATGGTGATCACCTTTCCCCTGCGGAACATCCTCCATAAACCCGAACTCTCAGATAGATTACCCAAACGGGCCATCAAAATGAGTGAATTCGACATAGAATATAAACCAAGGACTGTGATTAAGTCACAAGTTTTGGCCGACTTTGTGGCCGATTTCAGTCCGGGATTGCTGCCTCTAGCAACCGAAGAAGCAGTGATGGTGTCTGAATCGACATCGGGAGTTTGGACCTTATTTACATATGGAGCTTCCAACGTAAAGGGGTTCGGGCTTGGTATAGTATTAACCACGCCTTTGGAGAAACCCTAAGGCAGGCTATCAGAATGGTCCCTTTAACTAACAATAAATCAGAGTATGAATCTTTGATTGCAGAACTCGAACTGGTTCAGGGACTAGAATCCAAGGTCATAGAGATCAAATGTGACTCCTAGCTGGTGGTAAATCAGGTCTACGGGATCTTTGAAACCAAAGAGGAGTGCATGCAATAATATGTAGTGAAGGTCCAAGCTCTGCTAGCTCGATTTCGGGAGTGGTCGATCACTCACATCCCGAGAGAAGAAAATGCAGAAGCAGATGCATTAGCTATCCTCGGTTCATCAACGGAAATAAAGAGATTGGATTCCGGGACGGTAGTCCAACTCATGCACTTGATCCTGGACCAGATAGCTACTATGAGGTAAATACGACTAATTTGGTCTGGGACTGGAGGAATGAGATCATCGATTATCTCGAGCACGGGAAATTTCCCGAAGACTCCAAGGAGTCCTGAGCGCTGCGCGCCAATGGAGCATGATATAGCTTCAAAGGAGGCAAACTATACAGGAAATCTTCCCAAGGCCCGTTGGCCCGATGCCTGGGAGCGTCCAAAGCTAATTATGTTATGCGAGAAGTCCACGAAGGGATATGTGGAAATCATTTGGGCGTAGATTCCCTAGTGCTAAAACTGGTAAGGGCAGGGTATTATTGGCCCCGAATGGAACAATATACCAAAGATTTCATGCAAAAATGCGATAAGTGCCAATGCTACACACTACTGGTACATCAACCAGCCGAGCCATTACATTCAGTTCTATCTCCGTGGCCGTCATGAAGTGGGAAATGGATATCATCAGATCACTGCTGCTGATCCCTGGTAAGGTAAGGTTTCTTTTAATTTTAACTGACTATTTTTCTAAATGGGTTGAAGCAGGTCCTTATCAGAAGATCGGTGAACGTGAAGTGGTGGATTTCTTGTGGGAGAACATAGATTGTAGATTTGGATTACCAAAAGAGATAGCATGCGATAATGGGCCACAATTTATGGGCACAAAAATCACAAAGTTCCTTGAAGATTTGAAATCAAGAGAATCACATATTCACCCTATCATCCAAGTGCAAATGGTCAAGCAGAATCAACGAGCAAAGTGATTATACAAAATCTCAAGAAGAGGTTGGAAGCGGCTAAAGGTAAATGGCCTGAGGAACTACCGGGAGTGCTATGGGTGTACGAACAACGACCAAATCGAGCACAAGAGAAACTCTTTTTTCCCTTGTGCACGGAGCAGAAGCCCTAATCCCGGTGGAAGTAGGAGAGCCTACCTTGAGATATTTCGAGGCAAACGAAAAGACGAACAACGAGGCGATGCTACTTGAAACTACTCGATGAGCGCAGGGACTTGCTCATATAAGAACGGCAGCCCAGAAGCAGAGAATAGAAAGATATTATAATCGAAGAGCCAACCTACGTTATTTTAAAGTGGGAGACTTGGTTCTAAGGAAAGTAACTCAAAACACCTGGGAGCTCAAAGCTAGGTCCAACCTGGGAAAGGCCCTACCGGGTTTCAACTGCCACCGAAAAAGGCTCATACGAGTTGGAGAATCAGGATGGAGAAAAGTTGCCAAGAAACTGAAATGTGGCACACCTCAAGAGATATTATTGCTGACAAACATCACCTATACTGAAAAGGCTGCACTCTTTTTCCCTTCGTCCAGTTTTTATTCCAATCGGATTTTTCTAGCAAGATTTTTAACGAGGCAGCAATGGAAAGCATACTACGAAGAAAGTTTCAATAGTAGTAATAAGACCTTTAATAACAAGAAACACAAGCGAAGAACCACTCCCAAGCAGTTAAATAATCTTTGGCTCGATAGCAAAATTCTCACTAGGAAAGTGAGTTTGCTATCAAGCAAAGGTTACCCAACTGTTCACAAGTGCAAACCACTAGAGGATTGTTAGATAGTCTTTCGCTCGATAGCAAAAATTCCTAAAGGGAAGCGAAGTTTGTTACTGTGCTTAAGATTGTTTAGCATTCATAGTGGGGTCCTCGAAGATGCAAAACTTTCAGTGTTCCAATTCGCATTGTTTGCATTTGAACACTAAGGGGGAATGATATGAGGATACGACAACAATGACTGCCACATCGACCGAAACGTGAAAACCGGGAACATAGTTGTATCATCGGGACCAGGGACGCGGCCAGCCCCGTAGAAACAAGCTGTACAAGTTACTCACAAGAAATGGCAATTTCATTTTAGCATAAGGAATGCTCATGTACTTTTTGAAAAAGTAAGGAATAAATAATAGTCTTTTTGTTTTCCATCTTGTTTATTGTCTGACCGATGAATTAATTTTATCATTTAAAAGTTAAACAAGTACTTCAAATACTAGTGCCGTAATGAACAGGAGACGTCCTCTTCAAGAATACCGTAAACAGAAAAGGGCCTTCTCTTATAATAACTCTCATGATAAAGGGTTGATTTCGGAAGAACTTGTGCCCGAAATCCAAATTCTTTCGGGGGAAAAATAAACCCAAGGCCTTACATAATAAGACGCAAACAGCAAAACTTGCGCAAAACACTTAAGCAAAAAAAGAATGCAAAGATTAAAACTTGCATAAAAGATCAAATGAAGGAAAGAATCATGCAATACTTGAGTGAAAAATGTCTTTATTCACAATAAACGTGCCGAAGTGGCACGGATTCAAAAAATGGAAAAAGAGAGGAAAAGCTATACTGCTGCATCTCCGGAACCCGGAGGAAGAGAAGTGTCCGTGCCCCCAGGGGAAGTGGGTAGATCCGTCGATGGCTCAACATCTTGGCCCTCATCAGTTTGGCCTTCAACATCTTCGCCTTCCGGTTCCTCTTTAGTTCCCGAAGATTCGGAACCGGAAGCATCAGGCCCTTCCAGGAGACCCCTTTTAGCAGCCGACTCAAGCTTACGGGCCTTAGAGATTTCGGCATCAAAGTCAATGATAACCGCTCTAGTATCTTCCAAAGTTTTTCTCCTCATGTTGTACATAATATAAATTTTCTCAACAACGAGGGAAGCCGCTAGGTGCTTAAGTTCTTCTTTGAGTTGGGTAACCTCGGCATAAAGGTTTTCCCCCAGTGGATCTAATGGACTTGAGGCTAACATCGAGTTCGCGGATAGTTGAGCTAAAAACCTATGATGCTCAAGGATCTTCTTATACTTCTCCTTCAACTGGGCATGTTTTACCCCTACAGCAGCATGCTCTTCGGTGTTGGAGTTCAAGGCTGCCTCTAAGTTGGTCAATTTTGCAGTAGAGGCAACCTCGCAATCGGTTGCAGCAAGAACGACACTATGGACTTCAGCCCATTTGGCCTTGGCTTCGTCAAATTTAACCCTCAGCGAGCCAATCTCTTAACTAAGGGTACCACTTCTTTCTAGCTTTGCTGCAAACGAGTCTTCAATACAACGGCCTTAGTAGCTTTGACTTCAAATTTTGAGAGGCGAGCAGCAGTTTGCTCCCGCTCGGCCAAAAGTTGATCTCGTGCGGAGGTAAGTTCTTCTTTTTTTTGATTCAACCTTTGGAGGCCCTCAAAAGCAAGAAAATTGGCCTATAAAACAAGAAAGTCAAACTTAGGAATATTTTCAAGCAAAAATAGAAGAAATAACAAAAGAAGTGAAGAATGTACCGCTGTGGCGTTGTGCATGGCATTGTTCAACAAGCACTCTCGAGAGAGAGCCTATATTTTTTTCCAATCTTTTTCTGAATCACAAGGCTTCAGATAGTTAGCAAGTTCCACCAGTCGGGATAGCAAATTGCATTCGGTGGAGACCGAGAGAGTAACGCTCCTCCTCCTTTGCGGATCTTCCGAAGGGGGAGCATAATTTTGCCCCAAATTTCTATGAATTGGGACTGAGGGACAAGAATGACATTTTCCACCATTTCATACTCCCCCCAGAGCGCCGAGACATCGTCCTCGGTTTGTGTAACTAACTCAACAGATAGAGCGGTCTATTGAGTTGAGGAAGGTCGTCGTCTTCTATGTAGAGAAGTTTTCTCCTCACTAACTTCTCTATCATCGTCAATCATCACGATATCTATGGCCAGCCCGGGCGGAGGGCTTGTCACGACTTCCAGAGATGACTCGGGGGCAGCATTCTTTGCTGTCTTATTCTTTCTCCCGGCCGCAGAGAAATGCCTTATTTTTGGTTGCTTGTTCTCCGGTCGGGAATCCAAGAAGAAGCACTTGCACCAGAAGCAGGCCCGGAGATGCCTGTCTGTGAAAAGGCTTTCTGAGCAGCCTCGTCGCATCATCAGAATCAGCCAAAATGTCCTCCTCAGGGACAACAACTGAGCCATGGGGTAGACCTATATTCAGCAGGAGAAAAGAATCAGACAACTTTCTTACAAGAAAAGGTAAGGACATGATGAGTTAAACTTACCATGATTTTTGGCCTTCCACCCATATTTCAGGGACAACTCTTTCCACGAGCGGGTTTCGGGCGTACTAACGTCAAATTTTTTTTGAACTCATCGGTCCAAGCCCTCAACCCTAAGGGGAACCTACCGAGTCGCTAAGGCAGGTAAAGAAAGAAAAGTTAGTAATGACGAGAAAAGGATCCTTAACAAGGGTAGAAGCAAATTGTCTATTTACGAGTGCGGTTCCAATATTTCGGGAAGGACGATAGCGAGGCTGGGATGATGTCACTGATGGCAATGGAGACAAACTGTTCCATCCACCCACGATCGTTATCATCATCCATGCTGGATAGCAATGCATGGTGGCCTTGTTTGCTAAGTTGATCATCCCCCCACGGAAGATCTTGGGGGAATAAAGGTTCATCACATGAGCTAAAGTTAACTCCTCCCCCCTTTCCTGGCACAGACGCCGAAGGCAAGCAATCATCCTCCACAAGGAGAGACTCACTTGTGCCAAACACACTTGATAGCAGAGGCAAAACACCTCAATGACGAAGTCAAGCACTCTACTCAAAGAAAAATTTCCCAAAGTGAAGGGATAGGTATAGAAGTACGTGAAATCCTTCTTGGGTAAGGTTACCAGCTCCGCCAGGTTAGGAGAGATAATATCTAAATCCTGGCAACGACAATCTTCCTTCATAGCAGGAATGCTGGGAGTGCGAATGGAAGAAGGATATCTGCTAACGGCCTATGTGCGAGGGCTAACAGAAGGAAATTTCTCTTCGAAGTCTATTGTTGTAACAAGACTTCTAGGGATGATGGTACTCACTGTTGGAGGAGCGGCGTCTTCGGCTTTGTTTTTGTTCTCTGAGGAATTGGTATTTTTTTAAGAAGAATCCATTGTGCGTTATGGAAGAAGGAAAAACTTTTCTCGTTTGAAGAGGGTTAAAGAAAGGTTGAAGAACAGAGTACAAGTTGAATGAGAGAGTTTGAGAGAATTTGGAGAATTATGGAGTATGAATGAAGGAGGTTGATGCGTATAAGTAAAGGTTTAGGCGGCTAAATTCATGGCCATGATTACCTCGATAACCGGAAAAGTTATGCTGAATCGTGGGATGACGCGTGTTCGGAGCATTAAATGCGGAGAGACGTGCGTCTAATCAACCGTCAGAAGCTTTTCAGAGGAGATCAGAGTACTTCCCGCCAAAAAGAATATTTCTATCAACTTCCTGGTGACACAAAGTTATGTCACTGGAAAGCATGGGGACTATCTGTATAGGGTAAGATATGCTATGCTAAGTGGTTTCATACGAGAGTGACACGTGGAGCCGAAGGCAGAGGACCGAAAACAACTGTTCCGTTTGTCACCAGAAGGAATGACGCTCATAAAGATGCAATAAATATCTGCCGCCCGATAGCATTTAATGGAGAATATTCCACAATATTTAGTACACTGCCCGTTACAAAGAATTTATCATTTATGGTCACCGTTATACATTTTTCAATGGCCCTCATAATTACCATTAAAGGAGGGCATGATTCTAGGACCTTGTTCCCTAAGTCCAGCTATAAATAGTGAACTATGTTATCATTATAAAGAACACGGATTTTCTGGCAAACTTATGCTATAATCGATAGAGTTGTCAATGGTTCGGTTCGGCCGGTTATTTTATAAATTGCATATTATACCAATTTTTTAATTATTCTATTATGTATAACCAAAATAAGATTTTTCGAAACCATCTCAATCATACCGGTTTCTCTTCAGTATCGGTACGGTTCGCTTAATTTTCGGTAATTTTTTTTAAATGTCATATAAAAGTCACTATTAAAAGTAGAATGCAATAAAACACGTACTTTAATAGAACTTAGCAAAACTCTCTAAACATTTTTATTGTTTAAAAAGTGATAAATTAAGAAAACATGAAAGATGACCAGAGTATAGATCCATCAACTATTTTACAACATCGTAAAAGATTAAGCAAATGCAGAAAAATATATAAATCACATGTGTAAAAAGATATTAACCAAGTTGGGACTCAAGAATAAAGCTTATAGAAGATTAATATTCAAAAAGATAAATCTAAATCATATGAAAGGAAACATATTCAACATATTGTAATTTGCTACTCATAATCGCTAGAATACCTTGTATCTTACTAGTGAATATACTGGAAATAATTTAATTTCAATAGGAGTAGCATAATAGGTTTGAGGATTAGGATTTTGAGTTTAATTACTTGTCGCTTGTAACTGTTTTCATAATTCCCACGCCCAAGGAAAAATTTAACATTTTATTATTTTTAAACTTAATATATAGATATATTTTTTACATGTAAATTTATTCGCTACGGTTAGGTAATTTTTCGATTTATTTTTATAAAATAACAAACTATCCTAATTATCGGTACAATTATATATTTATATAAAAACTTACCGTTTTATTAAAAGAAACCTAAAAATCGGATCTGTACGGTACGGTTCGGTCGGTTTAATCGGTTTTTAAATATCTATCGACACTCCTAATAATCGATTCAAAGCTTTATATAATTTTATCTTCTTATTCCTTGATTTTATTGCTGTTGTGCCCGGAAGCTTGCTCTCAGAATTACTGTTTTTGCTACTTCGTCTTCATTTCAAGGCTAAATATTGCGTATTTCTTCAATTATTTTATTACTTTAAGATCGAATTAATTCACTTATCTAAAAATCATATATAAATTTAACTATGCTGTTTTACAGATAAATAATCCTATATCTTGCTATGATTGCTTCCCGTATAGTTTCCAAATCGCAGTACTTATTAGGTTGTTGGCGAACAATTGAATTGCCTAACTTTTTCTATTGATCGTTGTCATTGGCTTATGTTGTTACTTGTTCCTATAACTAAAGGATCATCTAATTAACCCTTACAATTTCTCATTATGAAAGATTGTTCAAGTAGAGTTTATAATTCACATTGTAATACACCAATTGAATTCCCTGAATGAGATTGTCCAATTATAGTCTTCGTGTGTGTATTTGTTTTCCGGTTGTTATGAATATCCAAGAATTTCCATCAGATTGAAATATTAAATGACATTGTTTGTTGCAAATTTTTAATTGAAATCTTACAAATATTTCAACAAAGGTTGCTGAGGGATTGGACTTCGTGGTCTCTCTAATTTTAATATTGCTTTTTGTATGAAGCTTTGTTTGAATTTTCAGACTTCTTCTAATTGCCTTTGGGTTCAGATTTTACGATCCAAAAATAAAGTTTATGATCAGGATCTTTTAAATAGTCTAAATCTAGCACGCAACTTTGGCGCTTTATGTGCTCTAACCGGGAGACAGTTCAAGCTAATGAGTACTATTTAGGCTCTCGGTAATGGTTTAAAAAGTCGTTTTTGGGTTGATAATTGGATGTCGGGTTTGAGAGGAAACCTGCTCTGTCACGCTATTAGCGATGTGTCGAATAAGTCATGATATTGTTGTAGCTCATTTTGTTATAGATAATCGTACGGGATAAATTTGGTTGATGACGGGTGGACGAATGATGGTGTGACACGTGGCACTGAAGACAGGTGAGATACGAATCAGTAAATATGTGTTACCGGCTGTAAGCAGTGAGCGATCAGCCGAAAGCCCCGAAGACAGAACAGTGGTATCAGAGCCAGCCCATCCTTTCGGAGGGAGGAACAATTTACTACATATATCTGAGTCATTTCCATCATCCTTTTCCTTAGCAAAAATGAATATGTCTCCTACTCTATATAAAACCCTATCCAAAAAATATGATTACCTCTATGAAGTAGATATTCTACCCGATGAACAAAAAGTATCCTCCACTGAACTACCTCTCATAAACCCCTACTCAGCTTTCGCTAAAAAATCATTTGCACCCTGGACCCAAATTCGTTCCCTAGTCCAACACAGACCAAAAGGAGTCAAAGAATATGTTGCTGCCTCAAAACTTGACCAGCATCCTATTCTTGCCACTCGAGAGGAATAATTTATCACTCTTCAAATCCCAGATGATTTTCCAGGCAATGGAGAGATCATGGTTTTACCCATATCCATTTTGGTGCTACCCGAATCGTTTTAACATATCACAGAAGAAAAGGTCAACCTGTTGTAGCTCGACTTTCGCTTCTAGATGCAAGATACTTGGAGTACCAACATACAAATTTGGGTACTGCAGAAGTTACCTTGAATGCTGGGACAATCTTCATAACAATCTTTCCAAATTTCAACATGTCCCTTTATGATCCATACTTAACCGAAGCACTAAAAATTCAAGTCCAAATCCAAGGAGCCCCTCAAGCCAAAGATTCCATCCAAGCCACTCTTCATCACCAAATGGCATGGCGAGTCCAAAATCATGCCATGGATCTTTGCCTTCCAGGAGGAGAAAATGCTTTACTCTTAAATATTGATGCTACCAAAGGAAACACCATATGCACCCAAATACCCAGACAAATTTCAAGAGACGAACTTGTCAAAATTCTTCCTGATTCCTAGATCACAAATTATGAAAAGTTAAGAGAACCGAAGGAATCCCTACACTCTGGTGAACCAACTTTGACCAAAAGAAATGACAAAACCGTTTGTATAAGCTTTGACTATTCTCACCTCAAAAATCCCAATAAAACCATCTTTTCTTGCCAAATGATCCAACCCAAAGATACAACAGATACATACCCTGAACCTGATAGATAGTTCTTTTGGAATATACAAAGCATCATGGAAGAACACGACTAGTGTCAAAGTTTTGACAAAAATAGAAAAAATACTTGGTGGTTCAAATGCCCCTTTACGGGACACTGCCCTTGGAATCTTGATTGCGACTGTCAAGACTGTTTGGACGATCCAAATGGAGAATATGATGAACACTACCAGCGACATGGAGAAAGGTTCGGCCTCAACAAAACCAAACCAAAATCCAAGAAAAAGGGAAAAAGCACTGAAAAATAATTTCGAACCAGATATGAAAATAAAGACCCTTCAATTGGCTCATTAAGCCGTCCAGGTAAATATGAATTTCTTGTAAGTTACAAACCCCAGGAATGGCCAAAATTACCAGAAAAATTCACTCCAAGTTGGGAGGATATTGAAACTACACCCAAACCCAAATCACCACCAGTTCATACCTCACAACCCAAAAAGCCACCTGAACCTTCACCAATTCCGAAAATCACAAATCCCCCACAACCACAGATATTCATGCTAAGTCCTTCAAGCTCTAGTCATACCCAAGACTTTCCTTCACTATAACCTTTTGAAAAGAAGGGTATAAGCCATGCTCCGAAAATTCCCAAGAAAAATGTAGTGCTACCCACTGGAGAAAAACCCCCAACAAGTGACATCGAGGCAATAATGAATTGGCAATCCGAAAACTCCATATGCCAAAACAAGGTACTGACCAACATTGGCAACACCATAAAGAACGTGGCCCATACACAAAATAAAATGATGAGCAAAGTGGAAACAATTGAGAAAAAGATGGAGCAAACATCGTCTCGCCATGACGGACTAATCAGAGCATTGGAACTAAGGTTGGCAAATTTACAATATGAGATTTGTCCGCCAGGAACTTCACTTTTCCAATTCTTCCAACAACAACAAAAGGAGACGATTTCCATCAAAGAACAGATTCAGCTCTTGAAAAATGACCACTTTAAGCCACAAACAACCCCAGTTGTCCCTTCAAAATCTACTTTCTTCCCTATGTCTCCACAACCATATTCCCCACCTAAATTAGACAACACCTTTTCTACTTACCCATCTACCTCACAGAATCCATTCTCTTTTACCCAACCATTTAAAGAAGAACAGGAGTTTGATATCGCAAAATTGGTTTGGGAAAAAAAAGATGCCCTTGCAGCACAAAAACAAACCAAGAAAAGGCGAGACCAAGGGAAAAGTTCAAAAGGGTCCAACCCCAAAAATCTAATGATTTCTGACCAGAAGGCTCCAGACCTCTATGTCTCCCAGCCAAGATGCATATCGGAAGAAGATACTCCATGGTCATAATCTCTGAATTCATCAGAAGATGAATCAATGGAAGATAGCTCTCAATCAAGCAATGAATCCACAACAAACTCTTCCGAAGATGACAATCCTCCAATATTTGTAAACCAGCCAAGAGAGCTAGAAGTATCTGAAGTAGATGACGAACAAGAAGGCATGACAGATGAGCCAATCCCAGAAAGAAGATATGAGTCCATGGCGTCCAAGCCAGTTGGAACTGGTTTCCATTCTTTCACCTTGGACGACATCAAGGTTTCAAAATGGCCTCAAAGGATCCAAGACTTCTATACTTGGATGGTGACCAAAAATTTGGCAGAACGAGAAAAGTATATCATCCTGTCAGAACTCACTTCACGGTTCTCAGGAAGCCTCAGAGATTGGTGGAACTCACTTGGAATTCAAGACAAAAATACTTTTCTTACTTCCCAAGATTTTTCCTTCAACATCCGAATCCTACATGAAGTTTTCTGTGGAGATACTGGCCAAAGATAGGAGAAAATGCGAACACAGCTCTTCGAGATGAAGTGTGTGTCATTCGACAGAAATGACAGTGACAGACATTTTCAAAAAATGGCGAAGATATACTTTGTAATCGGCGGAGACATCAATCTGAAGCAAGCCTTTGTCTCTTCCCTTCCAAAGTTATTGGCAAGTCGAACCATGACCATCATTGAAGAAAAGTTCCAGTCCATAACTATCCCACAAATTGGTTACATCAGGCAGGCTATATTCGTCGCATTGGATGACCTTTGTACAAAACGCTCAGCCCTAAAGCAAATTATCCAGCACAACCCAGTGCTTGACAAATCATGCCGCAAATCTGATCTAATCACCGGATCAAGATGTTCATGCCACACGTCTAGAAGACGTAAAGAATTCAGGAGGTTCAGATGGCCAAAAATTCCAGATGGAAAATCAAGATCCAAGAGGCGCACATAATATTTCAGATGCAGAACGCCAGGAAATTCTCACAGGAAGGACAGATGCTTTATTTGCCATAATATTGGACATTTCGCAAAAAATTGTCCCCAATCAAGAAGATCTGTCAAACTCCTTGAAGAGATTGAAGATTACACTGGCATACATCTTGCAAAAGAGGAGGACCTTGAATCCATATTTTCTATGGATGACGAACCCAATGAAGAAACTATATTCTCTCTCGATATCTATGAAGATCAAGGCAATGATCAGTACCAAATTTCAGAACCAGTGATCGAAGCCCGAGAGGAGATCAATGCTCTCACAGTCGTTCCTCAAGTAGAACTCAAAGTCTATTCATCAAAATGGGATAAACCAGCTTGAGTTATTACTTTCATCGACACCGGAGCTGCTTCCTCACTCATAAATCCTGTTGTTCTCCCTGAAGATCAATGGGTACCGCATTTCAAGGATTTCAACACTGCATCAAATGCAATCTTAACCACAACTGTCATTCAAAGCATCCAGTCACAAATTGAGTTCTTTCCAGCATTGAAGTACAGAACCAAGCTGCTAGGATCTGATGTGCCTGGAAAAGATCTTATTATTGGATTCGACATTTACAGGCAACTTAGAGATCAACTCCAGATCAAGGCTAATGGGATAGCTTTTAAGAAGCAGTTCAGACCTTATTCTGAGATTCCAAGGTTATTCCAAATCACCGATGAGGAACAAATCAAAGAGATTGAGCAGAATCTCATTGAACATTCATGTGCTGAATCCCACAAGGATTTCATGAAGAAAGGAAAAAGCCCATTATGGAAAAACCAAGAGTTTTTTATCAAGCTCCCTTTCAAGAAAAATGAAAACATCAATCCGACAAAAGCTAGTCATTCAGGCATGAATCTAGATCATCTTCAGCTTGCAAAGAAAGAATGCGAAGAACTTTTGGAATTTGATCTGATAGAGCCTTCGGATTCACAATGGGCATGCGAAGCATTTTATGTCAACAACAGAGCTGAGCAGACATGAGGAAAACTCAGGTTAGTTATTAATTACCAACCGCTAAACCATTTCCTCC
This sequence comes from Nicotiana obtusifolia, assembly GCA_002018475.1. Lineage (NCBI taxonomy): Eukaryota > Viridiplantae > Streptophyta > Magnoliopsida > Solanales > Solanaceae > Nicotiana > Nicotiana obtusifolia. The sequence goes on from MCJB01027939.1 coordinate 48,158, forward strand.
AAGATGATAAATTTCCCATACCAAATAAACTCACTCTTTTCTTCCACTTAGCCAAGGCCAAATACTTTTCCAAGTTTGATTTAAAATTTGGATTTTGGCAATTGGGAATTCACCCTGAAGAACGACCCAAAACGAGATTTTGCATCCCCGATCATCACTTCTAGTGGAAAGTCATGCCCTTCGGGTTGAAAACTGCACCCTCCTTGTTCCAAAAAGCCATGATAAAAATCTTCCAACCCATCCTCCATACCTCATTAGTTTACATTGATGACATCCTGTTATTTAGTGATACATTTGAAGAACATGTCAACTTGCTTCGTCAATTCGAGACTACATTAGTAACACAGTACGGAATCATGCTCTCAGCAAAAAAGATAATTCTTGCTCAAAAGGAGATTGATTTTCTCAGAATGCATTTTGCCCAAGGTGAATACAGTCCAGGATCGCATATATGTGAGGAATTACTTAAATTTCCGGACATCAACCTCACAACAAAGCAGATCCAACAGTTCTTGGGTTTAATAAATTATGTAAGAGATTTCATCCCAAATATCTCTACATACATTTCACCGCTCACAGGAATGCTCAAGAAAAATGCACCATCATGGGAAGAGAAACAGGATGAAGCAGTCAGAAAAATAAAGGAGATATGTAAAAATGTAAAGTCTCTCTACATCCCTTCAGATGGAAAAAAGATACTGCAAACTGATGCCAGCCATGAATATTGGAGTGCTGTTCTATTTGAAGAAAAAGATGGCCAGCGGAAAATATGCGGATACGCCAGTGGAAAGTTTAAAGATGCCGAGCAACATTATCACTCCACCTTCAAAGAAATTCTTGCAGTAAAGAATGGAATTAAGAAATTCAATTTCTTCCTTATCCATACAGAATTTCTAGTAGAAATGGATATGAAGCCTTTCCCAAAAATGATCCGGATAAATTCAAAAATTGTCCCCAATCCTCAGATTCTCAGATGGGCTCAATGGTTCTCTCCATACAAGTTTCAAGTCAGGCACCTGAAAGGAAAGGATAATATTCTCGCAGATTTTCTATTGCGACCGGAAGAATTCTCAAAAAGATTTTCCCCAGCAAAACTGAAGCCAAGTAGCCACATCTTTATGTTTTTAAATACACCGGGAACTAGTTCATTAAAGCCAACAGATCATCCACCGGAGTTGTTCAACCTCATGGATCTCTTTGATCCATCAATTATTATGGAAAGGAAAACTTATTATGAGCTCCAAGTTTTCCGGCAATATGGAGGATCCATTCTAAAACCTTATGGTGTCAATCCAGAATATCCGTTCTGCCATATATTCATAGCTCAAGCCAAGGATTTTCCACGAGAACTACTATGGTTTTTCTGGTATCTATGTCATCAGTATTATATTTTCATGGAATTCAAATGCAACGTCTTCAAGGATTTTGATACCATTGCACCAGCCCTTAGAGTATTTTTACTATGGTTCAAGCCAAGAAGATATTGGACGAAATGTTTCAGTGATTCCTATACAGCAAAAATATTCATGTTTCATAGGCCGGTGAAGATCGTTAATGGAAAAGTCCAGGCGCAAGCAGAGGCATCATTCTGGTGGAAATTTCCCGTGTCCATTTTATCAATGGAGGAAGAGTATAGCGAGGCACAAAGAATCATTTTTCAGCAAAATAGGTGCATCCCAAAAGAGATATGGCCAAATGAATGGGCAAGCTGGAATTATACCAATACCCATCCTCACTGGGAAAGAGTCCGGAAAGCAGCAAAAGAATATCAAACACCATTATGAAGTCATCCGAGAAAAGATCACTAATGACATTTCCAGATTAAGGTTGCGGATTACATCTCTCAGTCCAAAGGAAAAGGAACATAGCAGAGAAGAACCGTCAAGTTCTAGGCGTTACTTCACAAGATCTTCAAAAAGATGCCTGGAAGACAATTCTATGATCGATAAAGGATAATTGTCTTAATCCCTGCTAATCTCACCATAATCCTCCATTACCTACCCAAAAACCCTCAAAAAATATCCTACCTATGCCAAGATAAATTTTCACATCTTTCCATACTATCCGGCCCCACTTCACGTTGTTTTCCTACCATAATCCTCCAAAAACTCTCAAAAAATATCCTACCCATGCCAAGATAAATTTTCACATATTTCCATGCTATCCGGGCCCCACTTCACCTTGTTTTCACATGCTTCCACATGCCTCCACATGCTTCTTCACATGCAACACAGTACATTCACATGGCGTCACATGCTTCTTCATACTTTCACATGCTACACCATGTATATTTCACCCCGTTCACATGCTTTCAGGTGTTTTTAGTGGTTTTGCCTAAAGTCCTTCACATGACCGGAGGGACCCGCTTAGATAAGTTTGCCATGTAAGATAGGTTTGCTTTATCTAGAATGTTTGTCTTGTAATAACCTCCTAGTCCTATATAAAGGAGGCCTTGTAGTAGTTGTAGGATCATCTTAGACAAGAGCTTAGAATTATCTTGTAACCTTTGTAAATCTCTTGTGATATATTACATATGAGTTCTTTCTAAATTTCCCTCTTATTCTTTCTTTCGAATGGATGGAAAGGCCAGTCCATGTATGAAAATAAAGTAAGTGTACTCTTTGAAAGTTAGCCTATTGTAGTACGAAAGTTTTCTGAGTTATGAACAGCTAACGTTGGTTATAGTACAAAAGTTTTCTGAGTTGTGTAGCTTGGCAAGCCGTCCCTGAATGGGTTGTTGAAGCCAGCCCCTTTTGTAGGAAAACTTTAGCGACTATAAGCAAATTAACTGTTTGTGTAGCTTGGCAAGCCGTCCCTTATGGGTTGTTGAAGCCAGCCCCTTTTGTAGGGAAACTTTCGTACCTATGATTTAGCTTGCTTTCCTGGAGTCTGTTGCTTTCTTCCTTATACTGTAGATAGACACCGACACATCATGAAGGCGAACAATCTTGCGAATGTAAATCTCAGTCAACCGCTTCGAAGAATAGGTAGTCCCAACTGGAATGAAATTCGTGGACTTGGTCAGCCGTTCCACAATCACCCAAGTAGCATCGAACTTTTCGAATTCCGTGGGAGTCCAACTACAAAATCTATGGTGATACGCTCCCATTTTCACTCCGGAATCTCAAGTCTCTGAAGCAATCCGCTCGGTCTCTGATGCTCATACTTTACTAGCTAACAGTTTAGGCACCGAGCTACAAACCCCACTATATACTTCTTCATCCTCCTCCACCAGTAGTGCTTCCTTAAGTTTTGGTACATCTTCGCGACACCTGAATGAATGGAATATGGCAAACTGTGGGCCTCCTCAAGAATCAACTCACATAGCACATCTACATTAGGCACACAAATTCGATCCTGCATCCTCAACACCCTATCATCCCCAATAATAAAATCCTTGGCATCACCGTGCTGAACTGTGTCCTTAAGAACAAGAAAATGGGGATCATCATACTGGCGCTCTCTGATGCGATCATCTAAGGAAAACCGAGAAACCACACAAGCTAGAACCCGACTGGGCTCCAAAACATATAATCTCACAAACTAGTTGGCCAAGGCCTGAACATCAACTGCAAGCGATCTCTCACCAACAGGATAAATGCAACGCTACATGCTCACCGCCTTTCTACTCAAGGCATCGGCCACCACATTGGCTTTCCCAAGATGATACAAAATGGTGATATCATAGTCCTTTAGCAGCTCCAACCACCTCCGCTGTCTCCAATTTAGATCCTTTTCTTTAAACAAATGCTGGAGACTCCGATGATACGTAAATACCTCATAAGACACAGACGTAGAGATAATGCCTCTAAATCTTCAATGCATGAACGATGGTAGCCAACTCCAAATCGTGGACGAGGTAGTTCTTCTCATGAGGCTTAAATGACGTAAAGCATAAACACTCACTCTACCCTCATGCATCAAGACACACCTAATACCGATCCAAGAATCATCATAATACATCGTATAAGAGCCAAAAGCTAAAGGCAAAACTAGAATTGAAGTTGTGGTCAAGGCAGTCTTGAGCTTCTGAAAGCTTTCCTCACACTCATCCGACCACCTGAATGGAGCACCCTTCTGGGTCAATTTGGCCAAAGGCGATGCAATAGACGAGAAACCCTCCACGAAGCGACGATAATAACCGGCCAAGCCGAGAAAGCTTTGAATCTCCGTAGTTGAGGACGGTCTAGGCCAACTCTGAACCTCCTCTATCTTCTTTGGATCCACCTTAATCCCCTTACTGGACATCACGTGCCCCAAGAACGCCACTGAACTAAGCCAAAACTCACACTTGGAGAACTTGGCATAAAGCTTCTCCTTCCTTAGCCGCTGTAGTACAATCCCCAAATGTTGGGCATGCTCCTCCTGGCTATGTGAGTACACCAAGATATCATCAATGAATACTATGAAAAACGAGTCGAGATATGGCTGAAATACACTGTTCATCAGATGCATGAATGCTATTAGGGCATTGGTCAGCCTAAAAGACATCACGGGGAAATCATAGTGACCATAACGATTCCTGAATGTTGTCTTTAGAATATCCGAAACATACCCAGACCTCAAATCAATCTTAGAGAATACCCTTACTCCCTAAAACTGGTCGAATAGGTCATCAATGCGCGACAAAGGATATCTGTTCTTGATTGTAACTTTGTTCAACTCCCTATAGTCGATGCACATCCGCATAGTACCATCCTTCTTCTTCACAAACAACACCAGTGCACCCCAAGGCGACACACTAAGCCTAATAAACCCCTTATCAAGAAGTTCCTGAAGCTGCTCTTTCAATTCCTTCAACTCAGCTGGTGCCATACGATACAGAGGAAATAAAAATGGTTCGAGTGCTCAAGTCAATATCCCTATCAGGCGTCATGCCCGACAGGTCGGCAGGAAACACATCCGGAAAGTCTCGTACCACCGGAACATAATTAATAGTAGGGGTATCAGCACCAACATCCCCACAAAGGCCAAATAAGACAGACACCCCTTCCCAACCATCCGTTGGGCCTTCAAATAAGAAATCACCCTGCGGGTCTGTGGCACAAGCTTCTCTAAGAAGAGAACGGAGAACTCATGCCATGTAAGTGGAACTGCACAGACTGGTATGCGCCTCTCATAGGCCTTCTACCATCTGAAGACAACCCCAGTAAACTGAAAAGCAGTGAACGAGACCCCACTAGTCTCCAGAATACCCGTCTTGCGAAGAATCCGCCTAGCACCTATCCAAGAAGTCCTAGGCATCCTCTAACTCTGCCCCACTAAATGATGGAGGCTAGAGCCTCCCAAATCTCTCTAGTCTCCTCTGCTCATCATCAATCATAACAGGACCGACCTGGACCTGAGCAACTGCAACCGGCTGGGCTGGTAGTATCCCTGGTGTCTGAAGTCCCTGCATCACCTGCTCTGGAGTATGGGCGGTAGGAGTCTGAGTACCTCCCCCGGCCTGAGAAGTGGCTGGCGCGGTCTAAACGAAAACCGCCTAAGAAAGGCTAGTTCACACCGTCAAAATCTAAGCCAAAGCCTCCTGAAGGCCTGGAATCACAATAGGCACAGCCGGTGCCTGAGCTGGCCCCACTGGTTCAACCACATCTAGAATCTGCTCTTGAAAACTGGTGGATCTGCAGGTGCTGCTCTAGCTACTGTACGAGCTGCACCTCTGCCCCTACCGCGACCCCGGCCTCTCGTGGCCCTAGTCGATGGCACTGGTGGTTGTCCGTCTTGTCCGGTAGTACGTGTCCTCATCATCTGTGAGAGAATAGAATAACAAAAGATTAATTTCCGAAATCAACAAATCCGGACGACAAGAATTCAAGAATGTGAAGTTTCCTAAGGTTCGACAGCCTCTCGAAGATAAGTACAGACGTCTCTATACCAATCTGCAAGACTCTACTAAACCTGCTCATGACTTGTGAGACTTATGTAACCTAGGCTCTGATACCAACTTATCACGACTCAAAACCCAACCTGTCGTGATGGCACCTATCCTGGTACTAGGTAAGCCGACTACTCAGACATTTCCAACACTGTTAATCTCTGAAATATACTAAAACAGTTTAAATAAATAAAAATCTCATAAAACAGGATAAAATATCATAACTCAATACATAAGTTTTTCCCAAAACCGGGGTGTCACTGAGTACATGAGCACCTACATAATGACATAGTCTGGTACACTGTCTAGAAAGTAGAACTGAATGAATAACTGAAAGATAAGGGAGGAGAGTCAAGGTCTGCGGACGCCAAGCAGCTACCTCGATAATCTCCGAATGTCTGAACTCTATGAATCAGCACCCCCCGTGACCGGAAACACTTGGATCTGCACACGAGGTGCAGGGTGTAGTGTGAGTACAACTAACTCAATAAGTAACAAATCTAACCTTTGGACTGAAAGCAGTGACGAGTTAAAGTATTACAGTCCACATACAGTATTAACAGTACAAAAATTACAAAAAATATGACAGTCATATCTCATAATTCATAATCTACAACTAAAGGTACAAGAATTTAGACATGCTTTTAGGTTTTTGCAATTAAACTTTACACAGAATAGGGCAGATCCAGCCCAAATGCAAATAAACCAAGGGATCCAGCCCAAATATAAATAACTGCTAGCGTTGCACCCACTGTGGATGTGCAGACTCCGGGGGGACTGATCCAACCCAAGCGCTATTATAAGCCAAATCCTAGCATGAATCAATAAACTCTGCTGTGACGTGTAGCTCGATCCCGTGAATATCACTCACAATGGACTCTCAGCCTTACTCAGTCATTAATCTCTACAGTCGGGCTCACAATAATTAGCCCAAACAATGACGATGTGATATGAATAAAGGATAACAGAGGCTGAGACATTATACAAATAATAGCTGTGACTGAGTACAAATGACAAATTAGGCAAATAATTCAACATGTAACACGACCTTCGTGGGTCTCAACAGTACCAACACGGAGCCTATGCAGGATTTCTAACATGACTGGTAGCTCAATTGCTCTAACACATAGTGAAAATACGGGTAACAACAAGATTTTTCAACTATACAGTTCCATGGAATCGACCAAGTCACAATTCTTACTGTACAAGCCCACATGCTCGTCACCTAGCATGTGTGTCACTCAACAACAATCACATAACACATAATTCGGGGTTTCATACCCTCAGAACCAAGTTTAGAAGTGTCACTTACCTCAAACTGTGCAAACTCCAACAATCCCTTGCCTCGCGAAATAGCCTCCGATAGCCTCGAATCTAGTCACAAATAGTTTGATAAAATCAACACAAGCTAAAGGAATCAATTCCATAAGAATACTAAATTCTTAATCAAAAGTCAAAAAGTCAACTCAAAAGTCAACCCACGGGCTCACGCCTCGAAATCCAATAAAAGTCACAAAATCCGAACACTTATTCAATCACGAGTCCACCCATACCAAAATTAATCAAATCCGATACCAAAATCTCGATCAAATCCCTAAAACTCGGCCTAAGAAATTTTCTTCATTTTCCCCTAATTTTCCAACCCAAATCACTAATTAAATGATGAGATCAAAGACATAAACATGAAATTTAACCAAAACTAAGTAAGAATTGCTTACCCCAATCACTCCCTTGAAAATCTCTCCAAGAATCGCCTCCAACCGAGCTCCCAAAATCAAATTTGTGATATGAACTCAAACCCTCATTTTGAAATATTTAAGTTCTGCCCAGACGACCCTTCATTGCGATCGCGGAAAATGCTTCGCGATCGCGAAGCACAACTCAGCTGCCCAGAAAGTTCACCTTATGCGAACACGACACTACACTTGCGAATGCGAACCACTGCCTCCTCAGACCTACGCGATCGCGAAGAACAAACGCGTGACTCAGCTTCTACCTCATTTCCTCTTCACGAATGCGGCTTAGCCCACGTGTTTGCGATGCACAGTTTCCCTAAGCTATGCGATTGCAAACCCGCTTCACGCGAACGCGTAGAGCAAAGTCCTCCACTACCCATTTAAGCCTACGCGATCGCGGACCTATCCACATGATCGCATATAAGGAAACCAGATCAGAGACACCAGAAAACTTCAGCCAATCTCCAAGTCCAAAATTGATCCACTAACCATCCGAAATCCATCCGAGGGCCCTAGGACCTCAACCAAACACACCAACAAGTTCTAAAAGATCGTACGAACTCGGTCGAAGCGTCAAATCACATCAAACAAAGCTAAAATCATGAATTGCGCATCGATTCAAGCCTAATAAATTTATGAACTTCCAACTTCTACATTCGACGCCTAAACCTATCAAATCAAGTCCGATTGACCTTAAATTTTATACACAAATCAGAAATGACACAACGGACCTACTCTCACTCCAGGAACCCCAATTCGAACCCGATAACCATAAAATGTACTCTAGGTCAAACTTCTAAATTTTCAAAGCTTTTAGTTTTCCAACTTTCGTCATTTCAAGCCTAATTCAACGACGGACCTCCAAATCACTATCCGGATACGCTCCTAAGTCAAAAATCACCCAATGGAGCTAACGGACCATCAAAACTCCATTTCCGGATCCATATACACATAATTTATATTCGGTCAACTTTTTCAACTTAAGCTTTCAACCTTGAGACTAAGTGTCACATCACATTCCGAAACATCCCCGAAACTAAACCAACTATGCCGGAAAGTCACATAGCAACTATTAAGCATAAAATGAGCAGTAAATGGGAGAACAGGGCCACAACTCTCAAGACAACCGGCTGGGTCGTTATAAATTATCCTCCGAATACGCTTCCATTCATATGTTCTTATTTTTAGGAGTACTTATTCTTAGGAAATTGAATCGCTTTGTACATTTTTTAGGAATTGAATGCTTTGATTTTTTTTATCAAACGTGATTATTGATCCAAACGTATAGATTTCTGCTAAGAAATATATTTATTTAGCTGTCGTGTCATGTAAAATACCTTCATAGGTTTTTGAACTTTTTCTTAAACATTGCATATTTGTGTTTTTTCCTCAATTTATTTTGGACTAATGGAGGTACTATTAACTCGAAAACATGCAGTCTGAGTCTCTACTCTCTAGGACCATTCTTGTCATTGAACCCAAAAGCCCGAATAAATAACCACACGGCGAAATGAGTCAGGGTCAGGTCTGCACTGGAAGAAGCGCAGCAATAGCCATTTTTAAGTTAGCTATTAAAATATAGGAAAAATGGCCTCCTGCCACTTAAACTTGCACTGATTTTTCATTCCGGTAAACAAACTTTCAAGTTTGCCATTTTAACTCTTTATACTTACAAGTAATTACTAATAAGCCTCTTTTACCGTTGATCATGCCTATGTGGAGGCAATATAGCTGACATGCCAAATTACGTGCAACTCACGCTTAAAAGGCGTGTGAGTATGCTAGTTTTGTTAGAAAAAGTATTAAGAATATATTAATAATAAAAGGACAAAAGAAGAATAAATAAATAAATAAATAAGCAAACCCAAACACTTCTTCAGTTCTTACCAGCCCCTCTGTCCAGTGTCCCCTTCTCCTCCCATTACTTTTTGTTTCTTATCCTTATAATTTTTACGTCCCAAACCCTATCTTCCCTCTCCATTTTCCCTCTTTATTCCTTTTTACTATTGTTCTCTATTTAAAACGACTTTAGGGTCTTTTCTTCTTCTAATGAGTATAAGAATTTAGAGAGGAGGAAAAAAGATATGGAAGATAAGCCACAACTTTATGGGAAGTAAATCACCGGAGAAGTTGCCGGAGAAAAAATAATCGGCTTTCTGAGATTTGAAATTGGGTCAAATCGGTAGTAAAGAATTTGATTTTCCTATTTATTGGGTCTAATTCTTCGACTCAATTAATCAGGCTCCAACCATTTTTTTTATTTTTTTAATAGAAACTGAGCATTTCATTCATTTAAGAAAAAAGGTACATTGAGCTGAGGGAGTCAAAATATGATATCTCCTCCCTAGTTCATCTTGTAAGATAGAATCAACTATCTTATAACATTTTGAAATGTGGTAAATGCATTTGGAAGGGGAAAGCAAGAACATTGTAAAACAAGAAAATGAGGACTCCAACATCAAAAAATGATGATCATGGTGGTTCAAAGGCTATGTTTGATTTCTTCAATTTGGACCTTCGAAGAACAGGCATATTCCACCTATCCATATTCATCAAACCTCTAACTTGAGGTGGTAGATCAGCAAAATCATGAAACACTTGAGCGTGAGTGAGAATATGACTGAGACTGGCGAGCTTATCAACAACTTGATTACTCTCTCTGTAGCAATGTTTAAGGGTAAATCTTGACTGAGCCATGAATTCTTTAAGCTCCTCTACTTCTTTTGAGATCCTTCGGGTAGTTCTATATCGATCATGTACACACTCTACAAGCAACTTTGAATCACTTTCAGCAATAATATATTGCACCCATTTGACAAGCACCAATTAATGCCATAATGCAGAGCAGAGGCCTCTGCCCAGTTACTGGTACCAGTGCCGAGAGGTAGGGTGTATGCAAAAATAAGGTAGCCATCTTTGTCTCTAATCAAACTTCCACCACCACAATTACCATCTTTACAGCTACCATCGGAATTTAGTTTGACAAATTAAGGAGTAGGCCTGATCCATTTAACAATAATAGATTTTTCAAAGAGAATTGTGCTTCTCATAAGCTTGCTAAAGTCATTCCAGTTAGGAGACAAATGAACCTGCTGAAATTGACTATTAACAAGTTGAGTTACAGAAAAAAGTATTAAAGAAAGGGATCTCCTCACATTTGCTCTAACATTGTCATATTTGGCCTTGCACCTTGCTCTCCAAATTTCCCAAGAGGCAATAACAGGCAGACATCTAACAATAAGTGTGTGGACTGGATTTCTAACCTTGCACCTCCACCAGTTCACCATTAATTGTCTATAAGGAATGTCTGAAAATGCAATGCCCATAGGGCCACATAAAATCTTTCATAGCTCTTTCGCAAATGAGCCATTGCAAAATAAATTATCCTCAGTTTCTACACCCGGAGAACCACAACAGCAACATCTGGGAGATATAGAGTATCCCAACCTGGTCACTCTTGTATCGGTAGGAATCTTGTCCCTCAAGGCCCTCCAAACAATAAAATTCATCTTGAAGGGAACACCTTTTTGCCAATTCATAATATTCACCCAAGATTTCTGTTTCGTTTTCCTAAATAACTGCCAGGCTGAGGCCACAGAAAAGGTTCCACTATTGTCAGCTATCCATTTTGGATCATCATGCATTGCAGGATTCAAACTAGTCTGTAAGTTATTAATTTTATCCACATCATGTTGAGGAAGCAGAAGATCCAGAACTTCCCAATTAATTTGGATATTCAAAAACATATCAGAAAGCTTCACATTCTTAGGTTTTATGGTTCAGAGGTAAGAAGTTACACAAGGAACCCAACTCTGACCAGTTATGAAACAAAAAAGATACATCAGCTCTTCCAATCTTCCATAAAATTTGTTTGTCAACAATCTTTTTGATCTTGCAGATGGCATTCCAGGACTGAGATTGGCCAGAATACCATCGCTTGACTAAAGGATGGAGACAATATTTGGCCATAAGAAAACTCTTCCACAGAGATTGGCCTGTTCTAAAGTTCCACCATTATTTTGTTGTGAGCGCATTACAAATGTCCTGAAGTTTTCTAAAATTAGTACCTCCCTCTTCATATGAAAAACAAAGTTTATCCCATGAAGCCCAGTGATATCTTTTCTATTCTGCTGAACCTCCCCAAAAAAATATGTTCAACACTCTTTCTATCTGGTTAAGAACACCTTTTGGGGGATGGATTGCGGCTAGAAGATGAGTTGATAATGCCATCAGCAAATGTCTGATTAATTCTGCCCTACCACCAGTGGAGAGAAATTTTGAATGCCACCCTGAGATTCTGTTGATAACTTTGGTTATCATTTCAGAGAATATGGAAATCTTTTTCCTCCCAACATATAGCAGACATCCCAAATAGTTCATAGGTAGGACTTTGTGCTCCATCTGAGTGATCCCTTCCACCTTTGAGATCTCATCTGGTGGTGTGTTGGGAGCAAGGATAACACATGACTTTTGCTTATTGACCAATTGTCCTGAGATTTTCTCATATTCAGTAAGATCCTCCATCAAAAGTACCAATGATTTCCTGCAACCACTAGAAAAAAGAATGATATCATCTGCAAAGGCAAGATGATTAGTTAAGGGTCCATTCTTATTCATATGAAAACCTTTAAAATCATCAAGAGAAGTAATAAGATTTAATTTTCTGGAAAGATATTAGGCACATATGACAAAGAGAGAATGAGAGATAGGATCTCCTTATCTTAGACCTCTTTCAAATTTAAAAAAAGCTTGTCTAGTGTCACTAACTAGTAAAGAATACCAGTTACTAGAGATATGTCTAAAAATAATATCAATCCAAGTCTCACAAAAGCCAAGTTTCCGCATAAGACCACATAGATATGACCATGACACCCTATCATATGCCTTGGCCATATCCAGTTTCAAACAACATTTCCTTTCTCATTTGGTTTTCAAATATCTTGAATGATTTCTTGTGCAAGTAACATATTTTCTGTAATGGCTCTACCCTTTACAAAGCCACTTTGATTCCAGCAAATCAAATCAGGTAAAATAATGCTCAATATGGAATTAAGTAGCTTAACAAAGAGCTTACTAAAAACATTACACAGGGCAATAGGTCTTATGTCATTAAAATGTTGGGGAGAGGGGACTTTTGGAAGCATGACTATGCATGTATGTGCAAACCACCTTGGAAGTTCTGCTCCAACATAAAATAGAAATAAACGATTGAACAATATCAGAAGCAATAATGGACCAACAGGTTTGAAAAGATTTAGCAGTAAAGCCATTGGGGCCAGGTGAACTATCTGGATCCATTGAAAGGATACATAATTTCAATTCCTCCTCAGTAGGCAACACAATCAGCTTGTGATTAACATCCTTTGAAATAGCAGATTCTATAATATTCAAATCAGAGAAATCATTCTGGATCCTAAAAGATATCTCACTGCAGTTTCTGAGACATCCTTAGCCCCTTTCACCCATTGAAAAAATTCATTCTGGATCTTGTTAATGCTCAATCTCCTTCTCTTATCTTTGATGACATTGTGGAAGTAGGCAGTGTTAGGATCACCATCAGTTAGCCATTTAAATCTAGCTTTTTGTCTTAAAATAGAATCCTGGATCTTGAGATATCTGATGTACTCTGCACTGATTTTGTTCAAGTTGGTTCTATTAACATCACTGTTATCATTTATTGTAAGAAGTTCAAGATTGGAGATTCCCAATTCCAATCTTTTAGATTCTTCATGAATATCTCCATAAGCCTCCGTAGACTAAGAACTAAGTCTCGAGGCTGTCTTCTTTAACTTCTGATGCATGATCCATAAAAGATTGCTTTGGCATTCTTCTTCCCATGTGCTTTTAACCACTTCAAGAAAATCCACATGCTCAGTCCAGAAATAGAGAAATTTGAAGTATTTAACATATGTCTCCTCAGAATGGCATAATTGAGCTAAGAGTGGCACATGATCAGAGCAAGCACTGGCCAAACGTGTAACAGTAGTTCTACCAAACAGGCTAAACCACTCAGAGTTGTATACCATCCTATCCAATCTCTTCCAAACAGTATCATGAGCTTCTCTGTTGTTGCACCATATAACAATATTCCCAGAAAACCTGCATCCTGCAAACCACATTCTGTCAAACATTCCAAAAAATCAAAACTTTTGTCAATTCTATAAGGATTTCCTCTAATTTTTTCCTCAGGATTAGAGATGACATTAAAGTCACCTACAATAGCCCATGGTCCCTTAAGATAAACAGAAAAGTTAATCAAGTTAGCCCACAATTCTTTTCTCAAATTGGATCTGCATTTAGCATACATAGTGGAAAAGTGAAACTCTCTATTAGAGATGATATAGTGGACCTTACATGAGACAATTTTATCAGTATCATTAACTATGTTAACATCTAAATCTTTGGACCAAAAAATCCAAATTTTATTATTGATTTTAGAGTAACAGTAGTTCATATCAAGCTGTTTCATGTATTGATTCATTTTTATCCCTTTCACCTTAGGTTCTTGCAAACAAATGAGGGATATATTATATTGAAGCTTGAGAGTTTTGAGTCGCTCAAAAGCACTTTGAGTTCTTATACTCCTAATATTCCAAGATAGTGTATTAATCGTCGGAAATAATTAGAGAAAGAACTTTTTTTGACTTCTTTGTAAATTTAGTCTTCTGGGAATTAGACCAAATATTTTGATTACCATCTAATCCCCTCAGATAGAGATTGTTCACATCAGAAATCAGTTTTTGATCCTGAGTTAAAACCTTCTCTGTCTCAAAGTCCACGTCGTCCATAGTATTTTTGCCAGTTTTGCTAGCCTCTCCTTCTGATAATGAGGCTAGCTCTTTTTGGAATTGAGTTTCTTCAATCTCCTCCTCTGAATCTGTTTCAAAGTGAGAGTAATCATCAACTCCATTGTCCTCATCTTGTGAATTTGTTTCTATTGTTATGTTATCCATAGACACATCCTTATCCTTTCCACTGAAATCTACCAAAATATGATTCTCATCCGGATCCTCTGGTGGTCTTATAGTCCCAATTATCTCCTGCAAGTTATGAGCCTGAGAGGCATTCTTCATTGATTGTTGAATTTTCTCTGTTTCTAATTTCCAAACTTCATCATTAGATTTGTTATTATTTTCTCTATTTTCAAATCCCTGCTAATTTTTGTTCCTCTCATATTCCCAAAAGAAGAGATATTTTTTGGTTGTTTGATCTTCCTAGTAGTGTTGCTTTCAGCTTGAGACTTAAGAGGTACTATCTTGGGAAGATTTGGTATTTGTTCCGATAAGGATGTAGTCGCATTATGATCCTTTACTTTAGTCAACTCCTTTGGTTCATTGATAATACCTTCTGAAGAGGACACACTCCTTTCATTCATACCCGTTTGTATCTTCTTTGAAGTATTTTGGTTGTCTTGAGTCACCTGTGTGGATTGAACCTTATTAGTATTGTTCCTCCTTTTCTTTTTTCCTTTGCTATTTGTCACAGCGGTCCACCCTTCATTCTCATCTCTATTCTCCATTTTCATAGTGGATGTTGTTTGCTCTTTGTTGATTTCACTGATGTTAGTCCTTTTATCCACTTCCATTTCATTGCTTACATTTCCACTAGTAATTCCATGATCTTGTTCTCCGGAATGGGTGCTTTATTACCTTTGTTTTTAAAGATTATAGTAGGTTGCCTAAGTTCAGGGTGTTGAATACCACATTTTAGATCACTATGACCGTGTATTTTGCAATGATAATAATATTCCGAAATAGTTTCATATTCTTTCTTTTGAACAATAGTTTCCTTTTGTCCTGCCTCATTGAGAATGTCAATCAAAACCTCTTTTAAAAGAAGTTTGGTAATGTCAAGTTCAATATTAATTTTAGCCGTTGTAGGCCTTGTTTTTTGTAAAGTGGCTTTATTACAAATGATAGGGATTCCAATGGGCTCGACAATTCGGCAAAGAGCAGCCCATTCAAAAAAATGCCACCTCAAATAATGAAGGTTAATCCATACCAGAGCCATAGTAGTTTCAACTTCAGGTTTAAAATCCGCAGTCCATTTTTCAATTTCATTTGCATACCACCAATTATGAGAGGAAATCTGCCATAAACATTTTTGTGATCTTCCTCCAAGTCAAAAACGATGAACACATTCTTGAGATTGTAAGCTCCTATTTTGACAGCACCTTTGAGAGGAATCGTTCTCAGAAACTCCGCCCGTATCTTTTCAATAGATGGTCTAGTTCTTGGGAAAATGCCCACAATAGTGAGACGACAAGTTTCAGCCAACAAATCGTGTTCTTCCTTTGTGAAACTCACCACTGGTTTTCCTTTGACAATCTCGTATGGCCTATGTTTGAGTTGAATTTTTTTCTTTGTTGTGTTGCCATTAGTGTTGGAAACTCCAGGTGCTGTAGCATAATGATAGGATTTATCTCCTACTAGTGTATTTCTGATGACCGGAGAGGAACTTCAATTTGAGGTGAAAGAGTTTGGGCAACAGCTTGATTAGGATGGAATATAGTAGCGAATGAAGGGATTAATGGAGGAAAGACACTATTTTGTCTGTTGATTGAGTCTGGAGGAGCCGGAGGCGGTCCGAGAACTATCTCGACGGGAAAGATTGGCCGCATTTTGCTCTAATTTTGACTGTTATATGACCGTTGGTTGCAAGTTGGGAAAATTGAAGGAAAAGGGAATGTTTAGAGAGATGTTGGAGCTTCTCTCACTAGTCAGGACATTTGATTTGGCTCCAACTATTTGAAGTGAAAAATGTCTCTCCGATAAAATGATGGTTTCTTTGTGAAGCTGGGGAGATGGGAAATGGATTTATGTTGTCGGATGAGTGGAGTTTGATTCGATATGAAAGAGATGGATTTCGGAAGTCCCTTAGAAATGGTTTTAAGAAAAATAATGAAAGGAAAATAAAGTTGATATTTTGAAAAAGAAATATGGCACTTGAGGACCTTTTTTGGTGATTAGTCCAGGGAATGGTATTAGTGATGGTGGAACTGGTCTTAACTTATGAAGAAGAAAGAGAAAGAAAAAAGAAAAAACAAATTTTATAAATTTTAAAGGTTGGGACCCACAAATTACATGTGTCAAACAACAACAAGCTAAGCATATGACATGTTATCCACGTCATGGCAATTGCATAACACGCTCAATCAGAGGTGTTTATTAATAACTATCTTGTGAAGTATAAGTGTCAAAATGGGAAACCTGTAAGTTTGTTTACCGGCTTGAAAAATCAGTACAAGTTTAGGTGGATGGGAGGCTATTTTACCTAAAATATATTCACACTTTACAATATATTTAAAGATTAGCCAATTCACCTAAACTTCAGGACTAAGTATCCTGAATTTGAAAATTCAAGACTTAGTATCCTGAATATTTGAGCTGCTAATTTAAAATTCAGGACTAAATGTCTTAAATTTGAATTTTTATACTACTAATTTAAAATTCAGGACATAAGATTCGAATTTTTGGACAAAATTTTTGATTTTTAGGATACAATATTCTGAAGTTTGAACTTGAGGTTTAAACTCTAAGATATCGTGTCCTGAAGTTTGAGCGAAACTCATTAATCTTTTAATACATTATAAACTGTAAATATATTTTAAACAACATACTTAGAAGTGACTAAATGATATCATTTTCCCCGACGGAAAGAGAGAATCTGGTATAGTATCAGCCATCTCTACAACCCAATTTTACCTCCAAAAAGGGTCTCAACCCTGCTCAAATTTCAAAAGTGTCAAGTAATCCCTTTTGTCCTCATCGTGACTTTAGTCAATTTCATCATACGATAAAATATCTAAATTGAACCAACCTTGTTGTTTGCAATCATACACCTTAAAAAATGGCTCCATTGTTTTCTTTTTCTCTCTGAAAAAGTATTATTACTAGTTACTATATGACACGAGGGTCTAATTGTTTAATTTTTTTATGCAAATTTAAAATAAAATATTTAAACTAAAATTTATATATTCATAGTAAAAAGTCCGTTGATTTTTCAAATGACATTTTTATCACATGTATGGAGTACAACTTAAAAAGTAAGGGAAAACAAGCAATAGATACCTCTTGTCTTACGCCGTCTGCTTTTCTTCTCCTACAACAGGCTCCCGTCCCAGCTGTTCTGAGTACACAGCCGTAAGTTTGTAACAGAGTTAAAACCAGGAAAGACAATGGCTTCACAGCCCTTACCTACTCGTTCAACCTTCATTGATAAACCTGTAGTAAGTACCCGCTTTTCCCCCACTTCTTTTTTTCTCTTTTTCATGTGCCAAGATATTGAAATTCACGCATGTATATTTAATGCAAAAAGATTGTATTTTTTATTTTAATCAGGTTCCTGGTGATGTGATTTTGGATCTTTCTAAATTGACTGACCAAACCATTAAGCTGGGTGGCGGCCTCCAACAGGTTTTGTTTCAGTAGGGTTAATTTCATATGGATGCTTTGATTATTTTTCGTGTAGCTACTGTGATTTTCTGAACTCTGCTTGTTGTGGCACATGGGTTTTGATACATTTTTGGTTTTTTGTTCAACACTTATTAGCAATGAGTAAAAGAACTATTTTTCTTCCACCATTTTCCCTGTATATGATTCCCTTTTATATAGCTCAAACAATTTCATTAATATAACACCAAGATTGTTTGAAGATTATGTTCAAATTGTGTATATGACTCAACTCGTGTCAACAAGAGTCATCTAAAGTTTGTTCAGCTTTCTATAGAACATGGTCTTATCTCCTTGCACAAAAACATACATATAAAAAACGGTTCCATTTATACTTTATACATCGCTCTTGCCATTTTTTCCTTCAGCAAGTTGGGATTTCAATTTCACAACTTAATGCAACCAAATGCTAAAAACTATGTACATATATAATGCTTTAGTTCTTCTCAAATTCAGGGTGTCCGCCAAATCTATCAGTGATTCTGGATCATTTATATACTTGACTTTACACCACGAACTCAAATTTGAAGATACCGTTCTTGCTATTTTGGGAAAATCTTCTTTTTCTTTCATTCCATATGTACCAAAAAGAGATACATAGGTAACGTATTTAAGCTAGACACTGATCCTCTGAGATCTCCAACTTGTGGTTGCTTCCTCCACTGTTCTGTTCGACATTTCCTGTATATATGTTATTTTCCTCTGTGGATGATAGTAATCGATTTTTGCATTATTTGAGTTATGGTTTGAATATTGGTACTTGAGAAATTTCTATCCTACTTCTAGTATGCTCAAAATACAATGAGGCAATACAGCAGTATCTTAGATTTTCTAACTGCCGTCAAGATAAATATCTCTGATCTTCTATACATATTTTTCCCGCTTTGGCAGGACCATGACGCTATAACTGTCGTCAAAGCTGGTATTTTGAGGTTTTCAAAGCCAAACAAATACTGGATTGAAAGCTCACAGAAGAGAGTGAGTGCAGTGCTATCTTTCTAGATTTTTTTTTGCTGACTAGAAATCCCTCTCGGGCCAGCCCTTAGATACAACCACAGCCTTCGAAACTTGGGGATAATGGGAGCCTTAGAAATTATCTAAGTATATACTTCTGTTGTTATTTTCAGTTGATGTTATCGGAAAAATTCCAGGTTATTGCTTTCTTCAGGTGGTTGACCAATATCTTAATACATTTAAAGTAACCTGAAAACTATTTCTTTTCGCTACTGCATTCTTCTGATGATTGATGGTAAACTGGGCATTGGATTTTCTTACAGGGAAACACAAAGGGGATGAATACTAAGTAAAATAATGTAGCACTTGTTGATTGTTTAGGTTGAATTTTGGAAATTGATGTAACTCATCAGCTTTGAGGTCATACTATAGTCTAAATAGCTGTAATATTTAAGTTGCTCTGTTGCTAAAATGAAAATCTCATATAGGGTTTTATGTTTCTAAGCCAATGTGCGTTATGGGTGGATCTGCAAAATTTAATCTCTTAAATCAGCTATTTGCACAAGTCCGTTAATATTACTATGTCTGAGAGATGAAGCAAGATTATCCAATTCAGAATTATCGGAGTCTTTTGTGTTTTTTCTTGTACTCATTTAACTCTGGAAAAATCTTTATAAAGGAAAAAAGAATGAAATTACAAAGTTAAACATATTGTGTTGAACCATAGACTGAAAAGGGAGCCATAGCACTAAATGATTCCATCAGTGATACGTGATTTCTACTGTAGTTTTAACCGTCTTGATCTGTTTTTGACATTAGATTAGGATGATCTCTTTTTCTTGAGAAAGTAGATTAGGATGCTCTCTTCTAATCGAGTTGAACTTTCTTTCATTTGCTGATCCACTGTAATATATTTACAGTATATACCTACCGTGGGGGATACTGTTCTTGGAATTGTGGTGGACACAAGAGCGGATGTAAGCATTTTTAATTATTTTAAAACTGCTGCTTATTTTTCTTATTTATAAGTAATATCCCTGCTTATTTTGAGTTCCTTATTTCTGATTTCTTTTGAATAGTTGTAATTACTTTGGTCCTAGCTGTGTAATCGATACTTTAACTAGGAGCTTCCTGCTGCATTGGATTTTTTTGCTTTTGTGTAGTGTGTTTCTTCTGCTTCCTGTTTTTGATCAAGTGTAGAATCAGATCTGTGGTGCACTCATCTAAAACATAATGAGCAACCAATGCATGAATTTTGCCCCCTAATATTTGAGGAGGTTTATGATGTGTTTTTGGATATTTAGTGTAATTTGTTAAAGTTTTGTTGAAGCCAACTGTAGGGTTTTAGGTTCTAAACCACCACTAAGGACACATCAGCGGATGTTGCGCAAAAAGGGAAGGGTAATGATCCAAGTCTGCTGGGGAAAAAGTTTTTCTTTGGAGTGTGTTGATCATTGACCATATAAAATTACATTCATATTTCTGTCACGGGGAGTATATGTGATAATTGACCATACAAAATTACTTTCATTGAGGTAAAAGGTTGGTTTAAAAAAATTTTCCTCTATTTGCTAGTACTTTTGATGAGAGATTTCCTGTCGTTTGTCTATTTTCCTGTCAAATTTAATGAAGTCGTCAACATTCATCACAGATATAATGATGGTCCATGCAGAAGACGCATAAAATCTGAAAGCTTATTGATTCTTATCTGAAACTATAGTTGATGTTATTAAGATCTATGAATTTTCTTTGTACACTTCAAATTCACTTTTGAGTTTTCTGGCAGAACTTTTTTGTGGACATAAAAGGGCCAATGGTGGCATTCTTGCCAGTGCTAGCATTTGAAGGAGGGACTAGGAGAAACATACCCAAATTTGAGGTGCAATCCTAAGTTCCATGATATTTGCTCATATTCTTTGTTCTTTTCTCCTCTGATTTTCTTTTTTATGATAAGTAATTGTGCAAGTATTTAATAATTCAAATGGAGATGCTTCTTGCACTTTTATCTGATTGCAATTCACTTTATGAATCTTGATCATTTGAAATTGAATGACAGCTTTAGTGTTTAACTGAGATAGGTGAATGGAAGGCTCCTTCCAAATGGGGCAAGCTTGACTTTCCTTTAGTTGAAAAGTTGAATTTTTAATAATTGCTGGTTGTTGGTTCAAGAATTGCTTGATGTAGCCTCTTGAATTAGAAAGAGATCACATTAGTTCATTGATAACAGTTTAATTTAACCCCTCACCCCGCCTTTAAGTGAGTAGCAGTCATGCTGATATTGTGGCGTTATAGGTGTTTTTATTGAAATAAGAGATAATTTTGCCTTGTATGATTTTTGCATTTCCATATTCAAATGAGTTAAAATTAGTTCATGCAAGAAGAATTTGATTTTCAAATGGAGGATATTATCTCTTAAATTTATTGTTATGCATTCCCATTGTTTAAAATGTAAAATAAGATTCAGAAAACACTAATAGTGCTGCCAGCAGTGTTGTACGATCATAATGGCTCAAGATTATCAATATTCCTACTCAATGTAAAAGGAGATATTGTGCCAAATGCCTTTGAGAGCTGTGAGAAAGCACGGGAAAAAGAGAATATATTATTGATATTCTTATTCAATACAAGAAGCCCTTATTTATAACTATATTTTACAAAGCATATACTACTCTACTACCGATGTGGGACAAGACTAATATATATATATATATATACATACTCTATTATATACATATCTACAAAACTAACACTCCCCCTCAAGCCGGTGCATATAAATCATATGTACCGAGCTTGTTACATATATAACCAATACGAGTACCAGTTAGGGACTTGGTGAAAATATCTGCAAGCTGATCATTCGACCTCACAAACTTTGTAGTAATCTCTCCTGAGAGTATCTTTTCTCTGATGAAGTGACAATCAATCTCAATGTGTTTAGTCCTCTCATGGAACACAGGATTTGATGCAATATGAAGGGCAGCTTGATTATCGCACACAAGTTCATTTTACTGATTTCACCAAATTTCAACTCCTTGAGTAATTGTTTGGTCCATATTAGCTCACATGTTGCCATAGCCATCGCTCGATATTCTGCTTCTGCACTAGAGCGAGC
>MCJB01027950.1:2957-83093 GCA_002018475.1 Nicotiana obtusifolia
GGATACGGTGTTACTCACAATTGGACGAAAAGGAGCATATTTTGGGATCTGCCTTATTGGAAGGATAATCTTTTCCGTCACAACCTTGATGTCATGCACATTGATAAGAACTATTTTGATAATTTGTTCAACACAGTGATGGATGTTAAAGGTAAGACCAAGGATAATGCAAAGGCTAGAATGGACTTGCAAGAATATTGCAGGCGGCCTGAACTACACTTGCAATCTAAATATGTATTATATTATGCAGATGACAGGCAAAGGTCGAGGTAACGCTGATTCTAGTAGTTCTCGGGGTCGAGAAAAGGGAAAGAAACAAAGGAAGAGGGTAGAAGATTACACTCTAATTAGTCCTGCCGTTCCAGAGTTGCAGATGCCTACGTATTTTCCTCCACCCCAGGGCTATTCTGAGCTGCCCCAGCATCACCAGCCCTACACATTCATGCAGACACCGGGTCTTTCATCACAAGGCCCTAGGATTGCACGTCCGACGTACAGTCCAGCTACCGCACATCCACGTGGATCTCAGCCATCTTCATCGCATGGACCGTATCGGTCCATGTCACATCCATATGGAGCACAGTCATCAGCGTCGCAGCCACTAGGGTCACAGCCACTGGGGTTGCTGCCACTCGGGTCGCATCCACTCGGGTCACAGCAATCAGTGACATGTCCCATTGCGGCACATACAGCTGCGTCGCAGGGCTCGCAGCCATCTTCATCGGGGACTCCATCTATTACAGGCATTCGCCTGCGGGATCCTAGCTCTGACCCCCCTACACCTTCCACACATGCCACTGGTGATGATGACGAGGAGGTGCATCGTGATCAGTATGGCAGGATCATTATCGTCCCTGAGGGTGACGGGTAAGAGTTATTTGTTATTTTTAACGTTTATTGTTTTCTACGGTTTTACTAAGATATTAATGTGTCTTTTTTTTTTAATTACATTAAAGGTTTATCCCTAGTAATGTTACTACGAGGAAAATCACCCAGGCAACTCGAAAGCTATATAATGGCCCTTATGCGACTTGGAGTGATTTTCCATTCTCACTTAAGGAGGCAATTTAATGAATTTAAGGTACAAATGTTTTTTTAAGCAGTACAATTATTTATATTTATGATATTTCCATCTAAATACTTAACTTCTCAAATACAGAGCAAGTGTGTTTGGGAATACCGCTATAGTGCGGAGGTAGCTGCTAACTTCCATCACAAGGCTCGCAAGCGGTTGTCCCATTGCTTTTCCAACGCTAGAAGGACGAACACGAAGCCCTCCTGGTTGCAAGATCGTCTATGGGATGATCTGCAAAGGCAATGGCTAACCGCAGATTTCCTAAAGAAGAGCGAGCAAGGAAAGAAAGCTCGTGCTTCAGAGAAGGGAGGCTCTCTGCACACTGAAGGTGCGATCAGCCTCGGTTCAATAAAGAGGAAAATGGTATGTAATTGTTAATTTAATTTTAATTTTCAACGTCTAATCTGTTTATTAACTAAAATTTATGACTTTTCAGGAGAAGAAGTTAGGCCGTCCGATGAGGCAAGATGAGTTATTCAAGCAAACTCATATTGTCAAGAAGAAGAAAGATTTGGATGAAGAAAGGTGGGTCGAGGACTCGGCTGCACATGTAAGTTTTCAATTTTCATTAAGTACTTTGATTTAGTTTTATATAACTTTTGAATACTAATTCTATATAATTTTTCTTATAGAGTCGCTTCACAGCTGAGTTGGAANATGAGCTTTAAACAGTTGGTTTCTTTAACAACTCTCGTTTATAGCTATATATTTTCTTTATATCTTTCAATATAAATATGTATTATATTATGCAGATGACAGGCAAAGGTCGAGGTAACGCTGATTCTAGTAGTTCTCGGGGTCGAGAAAAGGGTAAGAAACAAAGTAGGAGGGTAGAAGATTACACTCCACCTTGTCCGTCTGTTCCAGAGTTGCCTATGGCTACGTATCTTCCTCCTCCCCAGGGCTATTCTGAGCTGCCCCAGCATCTCCAGCCCTACACATTCATGCAGACACCGGGTCTTTCATCACAGGGCCCTAGGATTGTACGTTCCGACGTACAGTCCAGCTACCGCACAGCCACGTGGAACTCAGCCATCTTCATCGCATGGACCGCATCGGTCCATGTCACATCCACATGGATCACAGTCATCAGCGCCGTAGCCATTAGGGTCACAGCCACTGGGGTTGCTGCCACTCGGGTCGCAGCCACTTGGGTCACAGCAATCAGTGATATGTCCCATTACGGCCCATACAGCTGCGTCGCAGGGCTCGCAGCCATCTTCTAGCTCTGACGCCCCTACACCTGCCACACGTGCCCCTGGTGATGATGACGAGGAGGTGCATCGTGATCAGTATGGCAGGATCATTATCGTCCCTGAGGGTGACGGGTAAGAGTTATTTGTTATTTTTAACATTTATTGTTTTGTACGGTTTTACTAAGATATTAATATGTCTTTTTTTTTTATAACATTAAAGATTTATCCCTAGTAATGTTACTACGAGGATAATCACCCTGGCAACTAGAAAGCTATACGATGGACCTTATGCGACTTGGAGTGAGTTTCCATTCTCGCTTAAGGAGGCAATTTTCAATGATTTTAAGGTATAAATGTTCTTTTAAGCAGTACAATTATTTATATTTATGATATTTCCATCTAAATATTTAACTTCTCAAATATAGAGCAAGTGTGTGTGGGAACACCGCTATAGTGCGGAGGTAGCTGCTAACTTCCATCTCAAGGCTCGCAAGCGGTTTTCCCATTGCTTTTCCAACGCTAGAAGGTCGAACAAGAAGCCCTCCTGGTTGCATGATAATCTATGGGTGGATCTGCAAAGGCAATGGCTAACCGAAGATTTCCTAAAGAAGAGCGAGCAAGGAAAGAAAGCTCGTGCTTCGGAGAAGGGAGGCTCTCTGCACACTGGAGGTGCGATCAGCCTCGGTTCAATAAAGAGGAAAATGGTATGTAATTGTTAATTTAATTTTAATTTTCAACGTCTAATCTGTTTATTAACTAAAATTTATGACTTTTCAGGAGAAGAAGTTAGGCCGTCCGATGAGGCAAGATGAGTTATTCAAGCAAACTCATATTGTCAAGAAGAAGAAAGATTTGGATGAAGAAAGGTGGGTCGAGGACTCGGCTGCACATGTAAGTTTTCAATTTTCATTAAGTACTTTGATTTAGTTTTATATAACTTTTGAATACTAATTCTATATAATTTTTCTTATAGAGTCGCTTCACAGCTGAGTTGGAAGAATTTGTACGCAGCCAGCCACCATCTTCATCGGGCGAACCAATCCAACCGTCGGACGAGGATGCTGAAAGACTATAGACGCAGGCTGCTGGCGGTCCAAAAGGGGGGAAGGTATACGGGCTTCCCACTAAGAAATTCCACCGCTATAGTTGTGGAATGAAAGGAATAGGCACTTCTTCGCAAGTGGAGCAACTTGATGAGGAGTGACTCTCCTCGATGCGGGAGAATTTGGCAAAGCTCACAGCCGAGCTAGAAGCTGCCTAGGAAAGAGAGAAGGTTAGAGAAAAAAGAGAAAAGCTTAGAGATGCTCAGTATGATGCCATACAAGAGCAGCTCAAATCTCTCTTGGCTTCTGGCTCTTTTCCGATTCCCCGGTCACGTGAATCATCGCCGGATGGTACTCCTAATGATGATGACACTTCATTCGACGATGACACTCGTGATGTAGACATTAGTAGACGTTGAATTGTAATAACAGCTTATGTAATGTATAAGTTCATTTGAACTTTATACCTTGTTATTGTTTAATGTTGTTGTTTAATGATGTTGTTTATTGTTGTTGTTTGTTATTGTTGTCATTGTTATTGTTGTTATTGTTATTGTTTGTTGTTGTTGTTGTCGTTATTATTATTTTCATGGCATAAACTGCCTATTTTAGGAATTTGGTAAGCTGGCAGGTGGTGTAGCTGCCAAAACAGGCAATTTCTGGAAAAAATGAACCAAAAAAAGCGACCAACTTTGGTCTCAAGTTGGTCGCTATTTTGCTGGAAAAAAAAAAACTGCAAATTAGCGACCAACCTTGGTTGCTTGTTGGTCGCCAATATATTTTAAAAAAATTAAATTTTAACTTTTTGCGACCAACTTTGGTCGCTATACTACCCAGATTTTTAAAATCTGGGAGTATAGCGACCAAAGTTGGTCTCTAATGAAAAAATTAAAGAAAAAATTCAGCAGTTAGCGACCAACTTTGGTCGCTAACTGCTGAATTTTTATTTTTTTTTTCATTAGCGACCAACTTTGGTCGCTTATTAAGAATTTTAAAAAAAAAATAATTAATTTAGCGACCAATATTGGTCGCTATTTCCCAGAATATATTAATTTTAAAAAAAAAAATTGGGACCAACTTTGGTCGCTAATTTGCGACCAAAGTTGGTCTCTATATATTTTTCCGGAATGTTTGGTCCATTTTCTGGTAGAGACCAATGTTGGTCGCCAATTAGCGACCAACTTTGGTCGCTATTTGTTTGTGACCACCTAAATACTGACCAGGCTATTTTGGTCGCTTTTGGGCAAATTGTGACCAACTTTGGTCGCTTTTTTCGGTCGCTTTTCACCTGTTTTCTAGTAGTGTTTCTACGTGATCTATAGATTACGGGTTCAAATTGTAAAATCGAATATTAATATTTGTATCTAGATTGTCTATATCATACTTCTTTAAGTACGGTCCTTCACCTAAGGTGATCATGGGATGCCTCATCCATTGAGCTGCCCTTTAACCGTCATTCAAGCAAGACTATAAATGATTAACAGATGTGTACGATTGATATTGATAACAATTGCTATTGAGTTGGGTAGTGATAATTATGGTTACCAATTGATGAGCCAAATGACTATACATTAATTATTCCATCTCTTTCTTTACGTACCTTTCTTTCTAGGGAAGTAGCTTAAATTTTATAGCAGCTTACAGTGCAACGTGTTTATTTGAGAAGTGAATACATCCTGGATCCAAATACACAGCTTTGAGTTTGTTGTAGTCACTGGCTAGACTGACCACAAAGGAGAATGGGCCCTTGAAAGTATAATAGTAAAGTTTAATGAAAACTTAAAGAATGGCTTTGAGTTAGTTGAATTCGACAGCGTGGGCATTTAATAAATTTTGGACAGTTGGAAGTTGTTCATTGTTTCATAATATCCCCCTAGTATCCGGTATGCACATCCTAATCGAAATTTGTGTCGCGTACGATCCATTAAAGGGGAAGCGGTTTCTATCAAAAAGGTTTTTATTTCTAGTGCTCGAATTCGTTCTGAAATTTTTGATTAACGGTAGAAGATTTCATTCATATCATCATAATCTTGGATGATAATTGTATTCTTAGATGATTACGTAAACGAAAAAAGGGTCAAATATATCTATATACTATTAGAAAAGCTTTAAATGTACTCTTATTATACTTTGAGTCCATATATTCCGCTGGCATTATACTATTGTTTCAAATATATTCCTTTTCCGTTAAGTTTGTCCAAATTGGACATCAAATCCTATGTGGCACTAACATTTGATGAGGCGGATGCCACATGGTTTGTCACCTCAGCACCCCTAATCCATTTTATCTCTCCCTTCTTCTTCTTTTTTTCCACCACTAAAATTTTCTTTTCCTCCGCCACTATTGCCACCAATACGCTACCATGAAAATATTGCATTTCAAATTTTAATCTTTTATATATAGATTAGGGGCACTGAGTCGGCATGTAACATCCACCTCATCAAATATTAGTGTCACGTAGGATTAGATATCTACCTTAGACAAACTTAACAGAAGAAGAGTATATTTAAACCAATAGTATTACGGCAGAAATATATCCGGACTCAAAGTAAACAAAAGGTATATTTAAATATTTTTTCATAATATATGGATATATTTGGCCCTTTACCGTTACGTAAAAGTATGGAATATGGCAAATTCAACAAGATAATGCAAATTATTGAACCCTAGATAAAATGTTTACATTTGCCTTGATGTGTTTGAATGATATCCTCCTGTTAAAAAAAGTAGACAGCATCGTACAAAATTTTATTTATTATCAATTCGAATCACACTCTAGATTTAATTTAGTAGTTTGAACTCATTAATTATGAAACTTGAATGCATTTTGGACAGTTGGAAGTTGACATCTTAACTATGATGCCGACTTTATTTGCCCTCGGTATAACGTAGACGTGTATGATAGGATAAAAGGACAAGATATTGCACATATATAGTTTTTTTCCATTTTGTATTCGATAGTTTTCTTTTGTATCCTGGTAATCAGATTGTAACGTGTCATATCCTTGTTGCAATGATGTGATACGTTTACTATGCATATTTAGAATTTAAATTTCATATATATATATATATATATATATATATATATATATATATATATATATATATATATATATAAAAGTGTAATCTTGTTATATGCTTCGGAATATAACGCTGAAAGGAATATGAAGTGTAATATAACATTGAAAGGAATATGAAGTGTAGTGTGTGTATATGTGTGTGTGTGTGTATATATATATATATATATATATAAGTATAATCTTGTTATATGCTTCGGAATATAACGCTGAAAGGAATTTGAAGTGTAATATAACATTGAAAGGAATATGAAGTGTAGTGAGTGTATATGTGTGTGTGTGTGTGTGTATATATATATATATAAGTGTAATCTTGTTATATGCTTCGGAATATAACGCTGAAAGGAATATGAAGTGTAATATAACATTGAAAGGAATATGAAGTGTAGTGTGTGTGTATGTGTGTGTGTGTGTGTGTGTATATATATATATATATATATATATATGTATGACGAGCAATTGGAACTAGACAATATTAAATTAAATATGAAATTAAGTAAAGGTGCATACACCTATATATAACAATATATAGATTTGTCTATAACATCTCGTATCTGAAAAAAGAGTTGATTTCTCAAAAAGTTAATGAACTAATGGATATTATCTATGAAAGTCATTTTACTTTATTTTTTTACTAAAAAGTCACTATATTTTACCCATTATAACTAAAAAGTTTGTTTTCCCGGGGAATTTGCTTGTCAACAAAATTTCACTCGTAAGTAAGTTCACATCGTGATTTAAGTTTCATTTCTCATCGAGAGGTTATGATGTTGGTAAAGAGTCCTATTCTTCTCCTTGGGTTATGAAATAATTCAATAGCTCCGAGCTCCGAGCTCCGAGCTCCGAGCTCCCTCACAGCATTCCAAGGCAAGCTCCTACTAGATCCTACTATTCCTGATATTCCTACTGGATTTGAGCAACTCAAGTATGAACACTGTATCGCTATGCCCTTAGCATAGCCCCGCTCTTTGGTTTAGGATGGATCTGGACTGGAAGCGAAAATACCGTAAAAATTAATAACTTTAGATCTTCTGGTAATAACTTTAGATCTGCCAAATTAGTTTCTATCAAAATCGTTTCATTTTTTAAATCCATCATTTTACACATAGGATTCAAAGTATATAAAGGCTTATAATAAATCCTATAATATATACATATAACTTCTGTTCCTGGCAATATACAATAATATATAGATTTGTCTATAACATCTAGTATCTGAAAAAAGAGTTGATTTCTCAAAAAAGTTAATGAACTAATGGATATTATCTATGAAAGTCATTTTACTTAATTTTTTAACTAAAAAGTCACTATATTTTATCCATTATAACTCAAAAATCACTCTATACTTTCAAGAAATATTAAATATTATTTTTGGTAATATGACATAAATATTTCTTTTTAACTCAATCATTTAAAAAATTAAAAGTATCTATTAAAACCATTTATTGACCCACTCCATGACCCTACTCCCTAGAGTTTAATTGAAATGCTAAGCTATATGTATCGTCAAATTTTGATGAGAGAAAATAAGGGGAAATTATAAGATTTCTATAGGTTGAATTAATTAAAACTTAGTAGTTAATTATAAATAAATAGGTGTCAATTGTCACTTGAGAATTTCAATGTTAGTGCTGTGCTGGTTCATCGAATATGCACATACATAATATAATAAATTTCTGATAGGGATGGACCTATAGTTCGACTTACGAGTTCGGTAGACCAAATAATTTTTGCGTAGATTATATATTTGTATTAAAAGAAAATCTATTTAATATGTATACAATTTACCCAAAATTTTAAAATTTGCTTGTTCTTAAATTTGAAACCTATAAACAATCATAGCTACAACTCTGACAAAAGTACGTTATCTAGAATATTTGTATGATCATGTTCAAAAGAGAATATAATATAATGAACGATGGAATCACAAGTTCAAAAGAGAATATAATATAATTAACGATTCTATCAACAACAACAATAACAAAACCGTCTTGTATATGGGATCCGAAGAAGATAGTATACGTGCAGGCATATTTTATAAAGGTTGTTTCCGATAGACTATCAGCTCAAGAAAAACATGTTAAAAGAATCATGATCCATTATATCATTGAGTAAATAAATAAACAAAAAGGGTCTTCTTCAAGCCAAAGCTGGATATTGCATATTCTTTCCCTTGGAAGGGACAAAAAGATCACAAAAGGATTCATTCAATAATAATAATTATTATTATTATTTACCCTTAAACCGGATAACAATTGAATTTGTTCGTAGTGCTAAGGATTCGTAAACCAATTTGATACGGTGTATTATGTAACGTAAATGATTAAAAGACAATAAGCAAGAGAAGATAGCCAAACCACAAATATCCGATAGCTGATGACAAGATATAAAAAATAAGTGAGCGTTTTGATATACAGCGATGATAGTAATGAGTAGCAGTAAAGTATTTTGTTTCTCTCTCTGAATGTGTATCTTACAGTAAGGGGTCAATCCTTCTTATAGGTAGATAAAAGAGTCCAAAATAAAGTAAAAGATTGATTACAAGGCAAATCCCTTAAATTACGGGATTGACTATCCTATGATGGCTCAACGTCCATAACGGTTGCGACATTTGCTCCTGGTGTGATGCCATGAATCTGCGAATATCCGTAATTTACTTCTTGTTTCGGAACAGGCCTCGATCGGTCGATGTCGGTCGCCTATCTCGATTACTTCGGATTCCCATAATCGGCCTGCTGCCTTTGGATCGGGATGACCCGATCCTGCACCGTCCCCGGTCCGATTTCTCCTAAGCGGTCGTCCCAATACAATAATAATAATAATATTCATACGAAATGACAAATATTCTTTTCTTTGGTCTAAATTATGACCTTAAAATTGAGTTGGCTAATCTGTATAATCACGGATATATAGATCAAAGAGAATATAGTCACGGGTTAAAAAGCAAAGAAGAGTAGTTCTTTCAAATCTCGATCCTTCACGTGTTATCATTTGATATTTAATTAAATTTTGTTTCTACATATTTGGCTTTATTTGGTCGAATAATAGCAAAATCAAAATAAATATCAGAAACGAATTTTATTCCTTTCAGAAAATAAATAAGAAGAGAAAAGCCTGTCTATATTAGTAGTTGTTTTTACAATTTGTAAATACAAGATAAGGTCTTCAAAAAAAAAAATGACAAGTGGTGATTAAATAAATTCCAATTACTACATTATAAGTTGTAGTTGTTTTCAACGATTTCATCTCAGATATCATGGCTTCGAGTTCCGATTCGATAATGCCTGGTCTCAATCTTCGTTCCTTGATGTCTCGATCTCAGTCTATCGAACAATAATTCTAATCGACACCAGTCGTATAAATTCGAACCCAATTTATCCATGCACAAGCAATCCGAGTTCGACCCCGTACATAAGTCTTTCTGACTTACACTATATCCTGTATTTTTGTTCACTAGCATCTCCATTTTTTACCCTTGCAAGATATTATGCATTTTCTTCGTTTCTTAAATGTACTTCGTCACATAATAATGACCAACATCGTTACAAACTTTTCAGTTTAGCAGTTGTTATTTATTTTCTCCGTATTATAAAATATATATATATATATATATATATATATATATATATATATATATATATATAGATACTAGATTACAACTGTTGTTACTTATTTATCAAAGTTTTTACATTCATTCGATATCCGAAGCTCACTGACTCGACCAATTCGAATTTGTACGAGTAAAACACTCATTACAAAAGGTTTTCTATTTTCGAGGCTCAAACTGGGACATAGTGTGGAAGAATTTCAACAATTATAATGCGCCTTTTTATAATAAAAAAATAACTCTGAAAATTATAGTTATTGTTGTTGGTTTCATCTTGTTTTCATTATTCACGCTGAGACTCTGATTAATTTGAATTTACGTCACATAAAATTCATTAAATAAGGAAGTGCTCTGTACCAAATAAAATTCAGTCTTAGAGAACTGAAGTAGAAACATCTAATTAGTAAGGTTAAAAGGGATCTTATTCATCCTACATCTGACACCAAAAGTAAAGTCTGTCGTCACTGATAGTAATCCATCGACTAAACAAAGGGTTTTAGTGGCGACTATACTCACCCCTAAAAGTAGAAAGAGTAGCCACTAATGTCGACGTGTATCTTTTGAATTTCTTTTCTTTTTCTGCTATCTATGCAAGTTTAGCCGCCACCAAATGGTCGTTTTTGTAGCGACTATCCTGAGTCGTCACAAAAAATATTCCATTACGAAGGTATTTGACTAATTATTTTATTTAAAAGAAGAAGAGCTTCATTTTTTATTAAATCACTTTTAAACAGAAAAATATTACATTATGTAGTTAAACTAGCAACTCATGTCGATGTCTTAGCTTGAAGGAGAGTATTAACTAAGTTATATTTAATTAATTTGTATGGTAGGTAAAATATATAAGATAAAAATTTATCTACACCAAATATCTATACTCTCTCTACATTTTAAGATTCAAGAAAGAACGGTAAAATTTATAGTTGCGAAAAATTTGTGTACTGATTTTGTTAAAAAATGTGATTGGTACTCTAGTTGTAATTTGAATGGATTAGCCTCGTTTATTTTAGCAATTAGTAATAAGATTTACTTAATTTTAATCAAAATAAGATTTTAATGGCGATTTAAGACGCCAAAAGTAAAAGGTCGCCGGTAATATTAGTAGATCGCTTATTACACTGGCGACCAAATTAATGGTTTTAGTGGCAACAAAGCCGCCACAAGGCCGATAGAGTCGCCACTAAAGGTCTACGTGCATTTCTTGAATTTTTTTTCTTTTTCTGCTATTTGTGACAATTTTAGTCGCCGACAAACAAATAAAGTAGCCCTAATATTCGGATCTGACAATACCATATTATAATCAAAAGGTACAACGGCTCGGGCGATCAGACTTAACAAAAATGTAGCCATTAAAGTCATTCTCAAAAGGACAAATGTTCGTTTTGGTAACAACTACCTTAAATCTTCACCAATAATATTCAGTTACAAAAGTATTTGACTAATTATTTGATTTAAAAGAAGAAGAAAGCTTCACTTCTTACTAAATCACTATAAAATAATAAAAATATTATATTATGCAATCAAACTAACAACTCATGTCGATGTTTTAGTTTGAAGGTGAGGATTAAATAACTTTTATTTAATTTATTCATCTAGTAGGATAAATTTATTCGCACAGAGAATTTGAATACTCTCTTTAATTTTTAGGATTTAATGCTAGACGATAAAATTTATAGTTGAGGTTGAAATTAATGCAACATGTGTGATAAATATTAATAAAAAAACGGTTTTAATATTGGTTTTTTTTACATATGGGAAATATTAACTCTATGAAATAATAGAGTTATTCTCTCATGTCATATAGAACTTATTATGTCATATTTTCCTCCTTAATGTCAAATTATCGGAGTGAATTTTGCTCTCCTCTTTTATTAAAAAAAAAAATTAGTATTCTTTTATAGGAATTATCGGCAAGCAAGAGTTTAAAGTCGACAGTGTCGCCACCAAAAGTTAAAGTGCATTTTTTGCATTTTTGGATCAATAGGTCAACTGTAGGAAACTGGCCAATTGCTGTCAACTGGTATCGGTACAACCACGAATCTCGGCTGGCCTCAGTGTTTAACGTCAGGTTCCCTCCACATACATATGAAAAGTAAGCTATCCGTATTAGTTCATCAACACGCCTTAACGCACCCTCACTATATAGGTGCGGACTTGCGTATTCTTTTTTTGCAATTTGCGGCAAGTTTAGTCGCCACCAAATGTTTATTTTTGTAGCGACTATCACGAATCGTCGCAAATAACATTTAATTAAGAAGGTATTTGACTAATTATTTTATTTAAAGGAACAAGCGAGCTTCATTCTTATTAAATCACTTCAAAAAAATAAAATGTTATATTAGGAAATAAAATTAAATCACTTCAAGATAGTGTTATTCATCCATCCTTAGGCAAGCTAAATTGAAACTACTCAAAGGAGTAAAGAAAGCAAAAATAATACGAAAATGGAAATTTTTGGAAGATGACAGAAATAGTACTTTTTTTTTTTCAAGAAGGGGACCATTGATTTTAATGCAGTCGGTGACTTTGTTAGTAAATGGCAATTTCAGAATAATTACGGAATATTTAATCAGAGCAAGCAAATTATGTTTTCTAGACTACTAATTACTTACTTTCAATCGACAATATTAGGAAAAAATAGGGATATATATATATGTCCGTCCCTCTCTTTATCCTCTGTAGCTGAACTTTCTTACTTTAAAATCGAGTTGGCAGAAAGTACTTTCTTACTTTGAAATCGAGTAGGCAGAAAGTATCGAAAGTCGGCCGCCCTCCCTATCATCCCGTGTTTCAACCAACTTTTTTCTTGTCGGAAAATCTCTCTTTTGGCTTTTGAAACTTTGATTCGTGACAGCTACTCATACGTGCCAAAGAGACTTTGTTCCCCATTACTTAATTTCAATCGACAATATTAGGGGAAAATAGAGTTTTAAATATATGTATATATATAGTTACTAATCTCAGTGTTTATGGATAATTACTTGTTATAATTTAAATGATAGGATAGTGGATAAAAGTTAAGTTCTTTTGGATAAAGTGCTCCTTAGTCACTCTCTAGTCATTTCACAACTAGCTAATTTACAAACTGCAATTGGTCACTAAAAGCATATGAATTTTATTGTTTCTAATTTATTTTGATTTTGAAATAAACTGAAAAATATGAGATCTGATCATTATTATTATATGAATAAAAGCCAGTCCGGTGCACTAAGTTCTTGTTATGCATACGTGAGACTTCAGGAAGGACATCACGTTGGGTCACATGCAAGCAGTCGTACCTTACATATTTATTAGAGGTTATTTTCGTGGTATAAAAATCTCCTAATCACATGACGATAATTTTTAACATTGTGACAAGACTATATACCCTCTCATTAAAAAAATAACATTTTTTAAAGAATATTTTTTTTTTAAACCCTTCCCAAATTAGGAGGATCTATAATGTTTCCACACTTCCCCTCTAACGTGACTCGAACCCAAGACCTAACGATCGTAGGTAGAGGTGCTTTTACCAATTGAGCAAGGCTCGCTTGTCTAAAGAATATGTTGAAATATTGTTCTTTAGTTTAATTATTAATACAGTAATGAAAAGATAGTAATGTCACATGTGAAGCATCTAGATTGTCCACAACTTTTTAGACTTCAAACCATAAACTAACCTAATTATTTCATCTCCTCCTATCAACACCCATTTTCCTCACTTCTTTCGTACCATATCAATAAAGACAATTGTCACAAGCAAAGCATAAAAACCAAACTTTCCCATCACTTCATTTGTCTATCTTTTTTCCTACTACTCCCAAATATTCTTTCAAACTTTGTTACAATGGGTTCAAAACTTGTTACTTTTGCACTTCCTTTCCTCTCCTTCTTCTTCTTGATCTTATTAGGGTTTTCGAGAGCAAATATTGACAAAGATAAAGAAGAATGTGCTAACCAACTCGTCGGTCTCGCCACGTGTCTTCCTTATGTTAGCGGAGACGCCAGAGCTCCCACACCGGATTGTTGCACCGGGCTAAAAGAAGTCTTGGACAAGAGCAAGAAATGCCTTTGTGTTTTGGTGAAAGATAGAAATGATCCTAGCCTTGGTCTTAAGATCAATGCTACTCTTGCACTAAGCCTTCCTACTCTATGCCATGCTCCTGCTAATTCAGCTAATGTATCGATGTGCCCGGGTATGTACATCGCACTCATATGTATACCGTCAGACTTTTCTATAATACTATCGCTATATAATAATTATGTATCACAAAAATCAAGTTTCTTTCGGAACCAATTTCCGTGTTATATTATAATATATGTTTTCTATAACAACACTTAGCTATAACAACTAAAAAATCTGGAACAAACGAGGTCACCACTCATATGTATACCGTCAGATCTCTCTATAACAGTATCGCTATATAATAACTATTCATTATAAAAGTTAAGTTTTTTTTTGGAACCAATTTCCATGCTAGTTAGAATATATGTTCTCTATAACAGCACTTAGCTATAACAACTAAAAATATATGGAACAAACGAGACTGTTATAGAGAGGTTTGACTGTATCGTTAATTTTATATTGTCGGTATATATAAATTAAATTGTTTTTTGGTGTTATTAAGTGTTATATATTTTAAATAATTTGTCCTTCCATACGTGAATGGTCGTGGCGTGAACTAATTTCTTCGCTTTGATTTTGCTCCTAAAGCTGACTCTTTTAGTCCTTTACCTATAAACTCTGCTAAGCTCTAGCTTACTAGTGAAAGAAAAATGTATACTAAGATGTATTCTAACATTTGGAGTTGTGATTTATGTCCAGATCTGTTACACTTGCCACCAAATTCACCAGATGCTAAGGTTTTTGAAGATTTTGCAAAGAGTGCAAAAGCAAGTTCTAGTGCTTCATCTGCACCAGGTAAACATGAAAAGTTACAAACTCAATCTAATAGATTTGATAAAATCTAATGCTAGGCTTTTTGTCTTATCATTGATACTGCATTTGTTTCATTTTATATGTCACTCTTTTCTATTCAAAGTTATTTAAAAGAACACTTTTTTATATTTGAAAATTTTTAATTTTAAACTTTATATTTTATCCTTAATGGCATGTTTGTATAGTCATAGAAATGTCATGGCATATTCTTTTTTTCGACAATGTTAATTATGACATGTAAAGACTGCAAGTTTATCGATATTGTTGGTATGTGTTAAAACTCTTTCTTTCTTTCTTAAGCTCAATAACGAACATACATGGAGCCTTGCGGGTGCTCAAGCACACATTAACTTTCACCAAATTTAGTAGATTTACATAGAAATTATTTATAAAAAAAAAATTAGATAAGCATTGAGTGAACACCTACTGTTAAACTCCTTTTCCCGTTCTGTTGGAACTCTTCTCGGCGAGCGTCCACGACTTTGAAATCTTGAGTTTACTACTGCTTAAGTTAGTATTCTTTCAAACACTTTCATATAAAATGAAACGAATTGAGAAATATTTTTCCATTTATGACCTTTCCTTTTACAGTTACTGGAAGCTCTAATGGAAAACCAGCAATTACAGCTAATGAAAAAAATGGAGGAGAAAGAAGGAAATGGATGGGAATTGTTGAGATGACATTGGGATTTTTAGTTATTATGGTGCTTTCATATCTCACCTAATAATTGAAAACATAGTTATTATAATATCATCCTTTTTTTTAAATCATATAGTTGTACCTTTTTTGTTATTTATATTTTCTTTTTTGTTCCTTTTTTGTGGTGTTGGCTTTTAGTAGTGTGCCTTTGTTTTCTTTTATAGCTCCTGATTTGTCTCTTTAATTCTTTGGATTCTGTGTTTTTGAGCTGTCAAAAACAGAATTAATATTTGCTATATATGAAACTTTAAGTCTTTTGTCTTTGGAATCTCTCACACACAGTGGCGGATGCACATGGGCACTTGCGGGTGCTTAAGCATCCATTAACTTTGATCATATTTAGTAAATTATATAAATAATCGTATAAATATTTAGATAACTATTGAGTTAGCATCCACAAGTAAATTCATTTTTTCTCCTTTTGGAGTTTTTATCGGCGAGCACCCATAACTTTAAAATTCTGAATCCGCTACTGCTCACACACCACCCCACATAAAATAATGGATGATAAACTACTTGGTTCCTCTTATGTATTTTTTGTATCCTTTGAAATATGTTACCAGCATATATGTTATTTCTTTCTTTTGGTTTATTTAATTAAAATAAGAATCACAGAGAGTAGTCATTAACATGCTAACAATGAAAATAGAAGAAAATAGCAGAGCTAGTGTTGTGTGCAAAGACATACACCCAGAAACTCTTTCTTTTTTCTCTTTTTTTTGTTCTCTTTTAAGTATTTGAGTTCTGATATTTATTGGTTCGATTAATTTAAATTTGCGCTAAATAAATTTAGTAAATCGGATAAAGGGATAAATTCTTGGACAAAGATTATTTTAGCCTGCGGCCGAAACTATTTACATCTAGTAACCACAAAGGTTTATAAAATTTATATATGTTTTGTATATAACATATATAATGTATATATATATAAATATATAACCAAAACCAAAGCCAAGCAAGTTTTCTCCAAATTGTTATACCTGATCTTATAGTCAATCGTTTTCTTACGTTAGTAGTATATGGCCCTTTACTTCCGTCTATCTTCATCATATTAAGCCAACATAGACCTCATAGTGATTTCAGTGACTGATACGTATAGTAATAAAGGTTTTCTGGCATTGTAAGCACTAGAATAAAGTCTTTTATTTTGTCAAAAACTTTACGGCGGACTTCATCCCATTTTCCTGTCTTATTCTGAAATCCACTATACACTATCATTTTTCCTAAATTCTTTCTTGATCTATGTAAAAATTTCTTTCTTGATCTATGTAGAAAAACATTTCATTTTGAACATTTAGGTATCTTTGGGGTTTGGGTTTGGGATGGTGGTGGGGGGGGGGGTTTAAAAGTAGTCTTTGCACGTAATTATTACATCAATTGTCGACTGGATTAAGTATGAATTATACATTTTACTCTTCTTTTTTTTTGGTTTTTTTTTTTGCAAAAACTTTAAAGTGGCGTAAGCATTCCAAGTAATGCACTGAGAAATTAACAAGTTAATTAATTACAAAATTATGAAAAACTGAAATATAAAGAATGAAAAAAATTAATATTAATCTAACTATTAAACATCAATTAAGTTAATATATGGCTAACCAAGGAAAACAAAGCAAATGATGCCTGTGTCCCTTTGCCCCAAACAGACCACGCCAGCCTCCCTGGCAGCCGATGAAGAACTAACCCAAATAGCCGTCCATCCAACCATAAAACTAAAAATAATCGATGAAGATATAATATATACGTAATTTATATATTATTTGTATTTAATTATATATAATTAATGTATAATTTATATATATAACTAAAAAATATATATAACCAGCTATTCGTATAAAGATCCCCTAGCCAATTCCGGTAATCCGAAATCAACATCACAACACAACCCAACGTGCCCAAAAACAAGGCCCAAGATTGTAGAATTATGGGTTTAAGTTCCCGACCTTAAAGCTTCTTTGGAGTCATTAGCTTGTTATCCATTGCTATCTTTGATTCGTTGAGTGAGAGCTTTTCGTATGAAATCTTTATATTATTATGATCGACTGTCGTCTCTATTCATTGGTCGGTCTCACCGTCAAGCAAGCAATATCTATATGCGATGATTTATGGCTTATTAATATTAAGCTTAAGCATTGATACATGGTTGCGCCATGAAAAGTAATAAATTACTATTATTTTCTTAAAAGATGATGGTATTCGAATAGCTTGTGCGTACTACGATTAATTATATGATATATTTCATGGACTATTAGGTGATTTTTTTCCACAGTTTAGACAAATAAAAATAAACCTAATGTCACCTAATATCCGAGCCTGGATTTCCAAGATCGATATTAGTACTACTCTTCTGACATACCCATTTGTTACTTCGTCTCCATTTTCCTAACCTCACGATGATCAAGTAGTCTCACGATCAGACACTTATGCCTCGATATTGTTATTGTATACTTTCGGGAGTCGGAAGGCGGCAAGAGAAGGAGGAGGATAATGGACGAGATCTATCAGCAGCGAATTCCCCATGCAAATAAAGGAAAGATACTTCGAAGACTCGGGATCGAGGTCTCAAGACCCTAGCCAATCCACGTGGTTTGCTTGACGAGCGTCAGCGACGGAGATATCGTAAATTAGTCCGCGGGTA
The DNA here is from genome assembly GCA_002018475.1 of Nicotiana obtusifolia. NCBI lineage: Eukaryota > Viridiplantae > Streptophyta > Magnoliopsida > Solanales > Solanaceae > Nicotiana > Nicotiana obtusifolia. Next base: position 21,210 of record MCJB01027950.1, read on the forward strand.
TCGCGATAAGTCCTTTGTCCTACTACAGGTGCTGCATCAACCTTTACCAAGTCCGAACAATTGTCGACCACCAGAACCGACTGTTTAGAACTGTAAAAATAATTATTCGCATAAAATAAAAACGAAAACTTTTTTGTTTATTCCCCATTAGAGTAAATTTTATCGAATCACAGTAATACACATTAAGGTACATTTAGAGGTTGGCACAATAAGTAAATATATCTTAATGTGTTTTTACGTTTGTACTTTCTTCAAATAACAGAAATTATGTTGCCATTGGGGCATGTTGACATTATATTGTCGATTTAAATTCCAGTCATATTAGTACAAAACTGATGAAGTCAAATACTATTCTATATCCAAGGTGTACTAGACAATAAAATACTTCAACTTGCTGTATATATGTAACTTGCGGATCCAGTATTTTAAGGTCGTGGGTGTTCACTCTCTGGCCATATAAAAAAATTGGTTTATGCAAGAATCGATCCCTAACCACTTATTTGTGCACTCTATTCTCACCTCTTAACCAAAGCATCCAGAAATTTTTTTGTTTAATGAGTGCTTGCTAGTTCTTTATACTAGTATTTCCTGTATTTTCTATATAATTGTACAGTGTTTGCGTCGGGGTTAATAGGTGCTTCAGCACCCGACACGGACAACGTCCCCACCTGAAAATAAGACCAAACAAATTAGTCTTTACGAGGAAATTTTGACATTGTCACACTAAACCTGCAAAATATTATTCTTATTGTTACTATCACTAGCATAACATTCTAAAATAGTATTATCACGAATTGCCTTTAGATAATAAAGCATATTTCTGTTGAAAACTCCACTAATAGTTGGCAACATAAAAGCCATGAGACTAACCAAAAAGGAAAGAACTCTACCCTTTGAACTTGCTCATTTGACGATCCAAAATTTTAATTAAAAAAAAAGAAGTGCGATATATTGAAAGTTAGCGCATAAAATTTATGATTAATCTTCACAATATAAAAACGTGTTTAATTAGGCACGCAATTTAGATGATATATAGTACAATGAATTGAGATGCAATTAAACTTTGTTGAAATCGAGATGCAATTAAAGTCTTACGGTTCGTTTGGTATGAACACAAGTAATGCAGGGATTATTAATGCAGAGATTGTAGTGCTGGGATTATTTTTTATCAAGTGTTTGGTTCATTGCATTAAAAATTAGCTATACAATGTATAATCTAAGCTTGTGTTTGGTTTAAAACTGAACAAAATCTTCTTTACAATTATACCCTTGAATATTCTTCTTTCTGTATATAAAGAAATTTAGGAAAAGGGTTTGATGTGCGGTTTAGTAATTTTAGGGGTCGTTTGGTAGGCCGTATTAAGCAAAATAATCCCCGTATAAAAATTTAATCCGTCCAATACCATGTTTGGTTGGTCAATTCAATTTACTCCTACCTAATACATGGATTAGTTATACCTCATATGAGGGATTAACTAATACCATGGAAAGGAAGGGATTACTAATCCATGGATTAGCTATACATGGATAAGACTTAAAATTACTAAATCCAAACTTATACATTGCATAATTAATTTTTAATACAATGAACCAAACACTTGATAAAAAATAATCCCAACACTACAATCCCTGCATTACTAATCCCTGTATTACTAATCCCTGCACTACTAATCCCTGCATTACTTGTGTTCGTACCAAACGACCCCTAATAGGGTCTTATCCAGGTATAGTTAATGCAGGGATTAGTAATCCTTTGGTTTCCTTGGTATTAGCTAAGCCCTCCTATGAGGTATAAGTAATCCATGTATTAAGTATGCATAAATTAAATTAAACAACCAAATATTATATTAGACGGATTAAACTTTTATATAGGAATTATTTTACTTAGTACAGCCTACCAAACGACCCCGAACTTTCTTTAAAATGTCCTTAATTTTGAATAAGAGTAGTACATGAAGTTTAAATAGTTAAAAGATAAATATGTCCCTAACTTTTGGAGAAAAGATATACCCACAATATTTCAATAATTTAACCACTCTCACCTTCCAAGAAATTGCACTTTTTTGGCTTCTTTCTACTATGTCATCACAAAAGTTCAAAACAAACTACTCTCTCTTTCTCTAACCAATAAAACTAAACTATTTTTCTTTTTCTCCCCATCCAAATTAAGATACACCTCTTTAAGCAGAAAGTACAACCATCTAAAGCACTACCTTCCCTCCAAAGCTCAATTTCTTCCAAAAACATGGCTTCCAATTCAAGATTCCACTTGGGTCTTTTTCTTCTCTTCATTTTACCCCCTTTTACTTTGTCTTTCATACTCAGCCCAACCCCACAACCAGAACCAAAACCCACAGTATATGATATTCTCCCAGAATATGGCCTGCCACGTGGCATCTTTCCAGACACTGTGGAATCCTTCAATCTTGATAAAGATGGAAACTTTGAAGTTTTTTTGAAGACCCCTTGTTATGTAGAGTTTGAATACTTGGTTTATTATGCTGAAAAGATTAGTGGGAAGCTAAGTATTGGGTCAATGACTGAGTTAAAAGGGATTGAAGTGAAAAGATTCTTTTTTTGGTTCAATGTTAATGAAATTAGAGTTGATTTGCCACCTTCTGATAGTGTTTACTTTCAGATTGGATTTGTTAATAAGCAGCTTGATGTGAATCAGTTTGAGACTATTCATTCTTGTATGAACAATGGAATTTGGTTGAGCTCTTGTGGTGGATCTTTGAGACAAGTTTTACAGGTAAATCTTTTCGAAGTTGGGATCCTTACATAAATAGCCGATCGGATTTATTGTTTACCAACTGGAAAGTGTTTTGGTGAAGTGTTGAGTAGTAAAGATTAATAATTATGTTTAAGTGTTAGTTAAAACAGTTATATAAAGTTAAGAGCTGAGATAATGGTGAAGGAAAATGATTCCCTTTCCACTTTTGGTGAAAATGCTTTTTGACAACTGAATACTAGAAAATAACTTAATTTTTAAAAAATATATTGCAGAAAGTATTTTACTTCACACCATAGGTTAGATAGTTAACTCTGTGTTACTAACCTTGTTGTTCATTCTAATAAAATTTCTACTTGGTGTGTGGGAGTATCCTATGTGTTTACTAAAACTTCCATTTGAGGAATTGTTAGCCTTTATTGGTTAGAAACTTGAAAGGTCTGATCATTTAATTGGGAGATGTAGTACTGTTAAAAATGGTTGTTTGCATTACTATTTTTGGCTAGCAAGTGAAAATTTATGTTGCATGAGCTCTTAAAAATATTGTTGTACTCGTATGGGTTTCTCCAATAATACGTTATTTTTGGAGAATTCAACGCATATATAATAATACTTTATTTTTGGTTGAGCTCTTGTGGTGGATCTTTGAGACAAGTTTTACAGGTAAATCTTTTCGAAGTTGGAGATCTTACATAAATAGCCGATCGAATTTATTGTTTAACAATCGGAAAGTGTTTTGGTGAAGTATTGAGTAGTAAAGATTAATAATTATGTTCAAGTGTAAAGAGCTGAGATAATTGTGAAGAAAAATAATTCTCTTTTCTAATGTTTTTTTGACAACTGAATACTAGAAAATAACTTAATTTTTAAAAAATATATTGCAGAAAGTATTTTACTTCACACCATAGGTTAGATAGTTAACTCTGTGTTACTAACCTTGTTGTTCATTCTAATAAAATTTCTACTTGGTGTGTGGGAGTATCCTATGTGTTTACTAAAACTTCCATTTGAGGAATTGTTAGCCTTTATTGGTTAGAAACTTGAAAGGTCTGATCATTTAATTGGGAGATGTAGTACTGTTAAAAATGGTTGTTTGCATTACTATTTTTGGCTAGCAAGTGAAAATTTATGTTGCATGAGCTCTTAAAAATATTGTTGTACTCGTATGGGTTTCTCCAATAATACGTTATTTTTGGAGAATTCAACGCATATATAATAATACTTTATTTTTGGTTGAGCTCTTGTGGTGGATCTTTGAGACAAGTTTTACAGGTAAATCTTTTCGAAGTTGGAGATCTTACATAAATAGCCGATCGAATTTATTGTTTAACAATCGGAAAGTGTTTTGGTGAAGTATTGAGTAGTAAAGATTAATAATTATGTTCAAGTGTAAAGAGCTGAGATAATTGTGAAGAAAAATAATTCTCTTTTCTAATGTTTTTTTGCCAACCGAACACTAGAAAATAACTTATTTTTTAAAAAAATATTTTTCAAAAAATATTTTACTTCGCACCATAGGTTAGATAGTTAACTCTGCGTTACTAACCTTGTTGTTCATTATAATAAAGTTTCTACTTGGTGTGTGGGAGTTCCCTATGTGTTTACTAAACTTCCATTTGAGGAATTGTTAGCCTTTATTGGTTGAAACTTGAAAGGTCTGAACATTTAATTGGGAGATGTAGTAATGTTAAAAATGGTTGTTTGCATTACCATTTTTGGCTAGCAAGTGAAAATTTATGTTGCATGAGCTCTTAAAAATATTGTTGTACTCGTGTCGACTTCTCCAATAATGCTCTATTTTTGGAGAATTCAAAACACATCTAATAATATTTTCGAATTGAGGAGTTTGTTGAATAAGATTCTCTGTGAGTTTTGAATAATATTTTGGTAACTGTTATCATAAAGCATAATTTATTTGCCTTGGCAAATTAGGTATGTTAACATGACTTACAAATGAGTAAAAGCCACTACAAGTAGAGCAGTCATAGGTTTGAAAAAATAATACAGGCAAATATCTATATAACAGTCTGTTTCGATATTTTTTTGTTTTTATAATAAATGATTGTTATACACCTATAATAGCATTTGTCGTTTAAATATTTTTTTGTTGTTATAGATAAAACTTATCTAAAAATTAATTAATTTTTTTTTTTAATGTTACATATAAAAGATAAAAAAATTCTTCAAATTTAAAATCTTAGAAGATATACATATATTTACTAAGTATATACTAAAGAAAGCTAATACATTATTAATAAATTCATGACTAAACGTACAAAAAATTTAAACTCTAAGGTACACATTTTAAAGCTATTAGAAAAACAAATTCTTTCAAGATTGATGAAAGAACTTTGTAATTGTAGTTATTTCATATATTTCATTCTCTTACTACCGATATAATGCTTGAATTGGCGAAGATTCGTATGTAAATTTTTAGCAAAACGTATCAAATGAAAAATATATCATGTACAGATCTTCAAATCTTATGTCTTATTCAAGATAAAAATTTTGTTCAATGAAAATGATTGTGTGCATATTTTTTAGAATTATTATTAATAATCTTAAAGATTCTATATAGCTGTTATAGAGGGATAATTTTATGCTATAAATATGGATGTTGCTATTATAGGTAAAAAGTTGTTATAGAGAAGTAAAATATAACTTAAAGAATCGGTTTTAAGAAAAAGTTAACTTTTATAGTGAATAACTGTTATATAGGAATGTTGTTATAGAGAAGTTGGACTGTACTAATATTATTTGAACAAAAGCTAGAAGTCAACCCCTGAATAGTTAACTAATGGATTTGAACAATTGTTATTTTAATGTGAAAACTCCAATAAGATAGGTTTTAGGCGAGAGTTCGTGTTATATAATAGTCTACTCTTTTAAGAGTATGTATTGTTTGTTTTATATTATATCTGTGCCAAGATAAGCAGAATTTTCTCTGTATTAATTTTGGACAAGTCTTTTCAGTATCCTTCATTTTCTTGCGTGAAAACTCACTTTTCATCGGCTACTTCACCATTTTTCTGTGCAGGGGAACCGTAAAGTAAAGTAAAATTGTTCCCGTATGACATATAGTCACAAGTTCGAACCGTGGAATCAGCCATTGATGCTTGTATCGGAGTAGGCTGCCTACATTGCATCCTTTGGGATGTGGCCTTTCCCTGAACCTTACGTGAATGAAGGATGCTTCGTGCATTAGGCTCAGGGGCAAAGCCACATTGCACCAAGGGTGGTCAATTGACTATCCTTCTTGAAAAAACTAAATGTGTATATAGGTAAAATATTAAGTTTTAGAAATATATAATATATATTGAACACTCTTTATTGGGGAATTATTTTTTACTTCTTTCAACTTTAAACACCCTTGGAGAAATTTCTAGCTTTGCTGCTGACTGAGCTGCCTTTTTAACTTAACCATTTTTCTTTTAAGTTGCTCTTACTAGTTGCCCCACAGTGGACATTTGGTAATAGACCAGCAGTTCTTGAAACCTGATTGATCTATTTATACTCAAAAGATATCTAAAGTCTTATAGCTTGTAAGTTGTAACAACCAATTGTCTATCTTTGCTGCAGCTTTCACCTCCTGTCAATGAGATGCAAATGCTTAATACTGAGTAAATGGGACAAATATGCACCTCAAGCTAAAAGGAGCAATGGCAAATGTATCATTTTCTTGTGAAATGAAGGTAATAAAGGTTGGTCTATGTACAAGAACATATGATCCAGATTCCACAGATGTATCATTCTATAACTAAAAAGATGCATTATATTAGTTGATGTATATTCCTTTATTCCACTCCCTCCCCCTCCCTGCAATTTGTTCCGCAGCAGATGCGGATACAGTATGTTTCTGAGTTCAACTGAATCCAGTATTTTCAATACAGAACATAATATACATGTCGAAAGTTACCAAACTTTCGACACACAAATCTCAAAAAGTTAAATAGAGTCGATGATATAAACTTAAATGTTGAATCCATCAAGTCTAAATTCTGAATATGTCTATTATTTCTAGTTTCAATAAAAAAGGATAACAGGAACATTAGCCAGAAGGAGAAGATAAAAGATGAATATGATTAAAACTCAGTATGGAAGATAAATTGCAAATAAAGTTCTTGAGAATGGTCGCCACTTCTCCCAGGACCGGAATGATTATCCCTGCCCGATGGGTCTACATCCATCCCTGAATGTCGTCAGGTACTGTTAACTTCCCCGCCATTCTTGTAACTGTCACTTGTAATCCGCGCAGGTGAGTCCGCACCCCCCTGAGTGGACGAGAAAGAAAGGATCCAGGTTCCAGAATTAGGAGTCAACTTTCCCCTATGAGCATTCGGTACATGTATCAGTCCGTGGAAGAGTGAAAGGGTCACCACTACTAAGGATCCCCCCTGATCTTAGATAGTTCATCTGAGGGTTCGTGGCGGTTCATTGCTGTGCTTACACACAAGGCTACCCTTTTCCGAAAACTCCGCAGGACCACCTACCACTAGTCTTCCGTCGGAGGGGTTTATTGCACAAAAACGCCGGGGCGCAGGCTCCCGAAGAGAGAAGCCCAACAAATGTCAGATACAAAACCTCGCACCTCATTAAGATCATATTGGCATACTCTCCCAAAAAAGAAAGAGCTGACCTTGTTCCAATTACTCAAAAGTGTATAATGCTATATTTTGCTAACATGTTTTTTTTTTTTTTTTTTTTTTGTGCTAACATATGGTTTGGCAGGATTCTTAGCAACTACTAATATTCTACCTTTTCAAAGAATTGAAATAAAAGTTTTTGAGATAGTCAACTATTATTAACATTCTCTGACATTTTTTAACAAAATTGTATGTATTGAAAGTATTTCATAAATTTTTAATATAAATGTTAGGAGCTTACATGGTGGAATAACCCAACTAGATACCACAAAGAAGCTTATTTCGTTTTTGTGAACTGATATTGTAAATACTTACTCACACGTAGTGTTTACATAAAATCGCATTAACTTAGCATAATTATATTATAAATTGAGGTGAGAATACATAATAATTAACCATGACTAAGTGATATTAAAAGTTTATCCAACAGACACATATAAGTTACGTATAAACATTGGCTACGCGCAGTAGCATAGTCACATACATTGATAGATGATCCATCGTATATTCTTCATCGAAAAATTATATAGCGGATATAGGAACTTATATTGTGTATATAGGCCAAAATTATTTTTTATATGTATATTAAATTTTGAACACTCTTTAAGAAATTCCTAGCTTCGTCACTGGCTACACACTCTTTACGAAATTCCTAGCTTCGTCACTGGCTACGCATAAGTTTCTTATGAGCTGACATTATATGACTACTTGAAGTCAAAAATAGTACAAAAGCTGAGGCAAAAGACTAAAAAAACCAAGTGATAATATAATATATGATGGACAAGTTAGAAATTTATTTTTTATTTCCTCAGAAACTTCGTTTTGTAGTACATAAATAAACTCTTCCACCATCTAATCAAAGTTACAAAGTTAAATATACAAATTAATACCTTAATCTATATGAACCATCCATAAATCTATTTATGGACTTTGTCAGTTTCTTGCACTACAAATAAACTAATCATAGCCTGCAACTTCCATTGAAATGTTAAACCATATAGAAACACAAAAGCTAACAATAAAATAAAAACAAGTGCTTTGCCTTTTCCTTTTTGGCTTCAAAAATCCACAAGAATGCCTTCCATTCATGAACAAACATAGATCTTAACTCTTTCTTTCCTTCTCCTTTCCTTTGCTTTTTTCCCATGAAAAACTCATGCTTCAAAGCTAAGAACAACATCTTAAACTCATAATTTACAACTATATAAACAGAAAACTTCACAAGCTAACAATCCATCATCATCTAACTAACTCTTCAACCTCTGGAAAAGCGCGAAGAACACTAAAAGAAGTATATAGATTAAGCTTCAAAATGGATCAACACCAAAAGGATTCTTCAAATATGCAGGGGTTGGACAAAGATGGTGAAAGAAGAGAGAGAATCGCGTCGACAAGATGGTTCTTGATGGAGGATGTGAACAAATCTGCTGATGATTTTATCAAGAATTTCAGGAAGCAACTTAAGTTTGAAAGAGAAGAATCATTAAAACGTTTTGAAGAAATGCTTAACAGGGGTACCTAGAGTTAGATTCTTTGTTTAGTTCTTTCTAGTGTACATGGAATTGTAATATTCTCAAGTAAACACGCAGTATATTTGTTCTGTCATAGTTCTGATTAGGAAATAAAGTTGCTAAAATTTATAGATAGTGGTCAACTTGTGTGCCGTGGAAGCAACAATTAATGCTTGCATAGGGTAGGCTGTCTACATCGTTGCCCCTAGGAGAGCACGGCCTTTACATGGACCTTGCATGAATGCAGGATGCTTTGTGTACCGGACTCCCTTTTTTTACTAATCAAAGACAAGACGAGAAGACTCTTATTTGTGTAAAGAGGTTTTAGCTTGAGGACAACAACAACAACATCAACAAACCCAGTATAATTCCATAAATGGGAATTGGCGAGGATAGTGTGTACGCAGATCTTACCAAAGGTAGAGAGGCTGACCCTCTAGCTCAAAGAAATATGAATTTAGCTCGAGGACAGAATATCTTTATATTAAAGGATGAAAACATTTGTTGAGGATCACATATCTTTTGACAGTTTCCAGACTATTAAGCAATTCACATCTTCAATAAAAATGAACTTTGGAAATACATATAGACCAAATGCCAATCTATATTTACTGCAAAAGGAAATTCCATGAATTCTAATGCGATAACGCATCATATAACTTTTTCAAGATTTCACATAACCTTTGTAAGTAACAATACAAACTCAACATGTTATGAAAAATCTTGAAAATGTCACATTACTGAACCTACCAATACCTGTTTCATAGAACTCATCGTCGAAAAGCACAAGCTTTAGGAAATAGACATTGCCACTATGCTCTAACGGATCATAAGCAACATATTCAAACAGCAGGAGCAGCAAGATCATAATGCTGAATATAAGGAACTTCTAAATAAGCCACTTCAGCAGCCAATGGTTGCAAGTTCAATGCCGCTCCTATCCCAATCACATATTGTACAGATCTTGAAAGAAAGCAAGGGAAGAAGTTAAGAAGCAGAGATTCTACCTATATGTCCTTCAGTAACCAACCTATGTTTATCTACTATTGGTGCAAAACAACAGACCAAATGGATACACAAAATATAGAGCTATTTGATCTCTTTAATCTTTTATGAAGCGACGAAATAGCCTCGTTTTTTCTACTTCGAAATTCATTAGCAAGCTAGCTCTGTATTTGAACAGACATCTGCTGATGAATAAATGGCAAAGTATGAAAATACCAGGAAATCCACGCTTGAGCTGTTGATGCTGAAACCCTCCACTTCAAGGCCAATATCGAATTATGTCCAATCCAAACACTTCCATATGACATATACAATATATTACCGAGGTGAGCGTTATCTGCAGAGGTTGCAGAAGGTCATCAGGAAGTGAAATGGTTTATGCAACTATTTGGTTCACAAACTGGCACTAGACCATGTTGAGGATGTCAAAACTGCTTTAATGGAAAAGATTTTGTTCTTGAGGTTGAAGAAGTTAAACCAATTCTCGGTTCTTATCATGGACGAGTATATAGTACGGTCAATGCTCAAGCTTGTAGCACTTGACAATGCACAATATGGCTCTTCAACCCTCCTCGTCCTGCAATGCTTGACCATAAATTAGTGAACAGAGTTCTGAAGTGCCCTTTACCGGCAATGTTTTCCCAAAGATGTGGGTTAGTTTCAACTTGTTTATCAGGACTTGACACATCAACGATACTAATGCTCATGTTGTTACGGATTATACAGAGTTTACCATTGAGGGGAACCAGAGCTGCAGCCTCTAAAGCACGAGAACTTCCAAGATGGAGCTTGCTGTCAATAAATCTATTCCACGAATGTGTGGCTTCATCATATACTCTAAGTTTACACCCATCACGACAGTCCAAAGCATAAAGGCGACCATCCAAGGAGATGCTTGGATTGCGCCAACCAGCAACCATCCCGTTATTGACAGGGCTCCACGAATTCATCTCTGGGTTATAGGATTCACTCAGAACTTCTCTGTGAGATCCCAACCCTTTTAAAAACCACTTCCCGTCATAAACAACCCCAATAAAGGGCACCATAGCTGTGCTCATATCAGCAATAAAGCTCCAGCGGTTCCTATTGGGGTCATAAACTTCAGCTGAACGGAGAGTCCTCTGAATTCCTTCACATTCTCCGCCGGCGACATAGAGACAGTTGTTGATTACACAAGAACCAAAGAAATGACGTCTACGAAGCATGTCTGGTGCCCTATGCCATTTATTTGTTCGAGCACTGTAAAAGATTACCCGTCTCATAGACCCCTTAATTGGGTCTTTTCCACCAAACAGGTACAGATGGCAACCGCTAAGAACAGCACAACCAAATCCAAGGGCTTCACTGTATTCACCTGGAACAGGTGGAAGTGGCTGCCACAGTTGATAGGTTGAATCAAATGCATGCCACGAAATCCTTCCATCACGATCCCTCTTCATCACATATACCCACTCCTCTGCCATTCCAAGACTCTTCCTGAGAGAGTAAAAGAAGTTTCCAGCAAGAAGCCGATACCACCTTTTGCAGACTAGACGAAGCTTGTTGTGTTCAACACGAGGAACACGTATTAGACAAGCAATTGCAAGATCATCTGGTAGGCCAGGTAGAAGAGGTGGCTGCACTCTTGACCTCTCCCTGCGAGAGTTTTTAGTCTTGTGTGCACGAGGATTAATGTCTGGCTGGATACAAATTTTTGATCCTGGGACAAATTTTCTTGCTCCAGCAACTGTCTTTAATCCCGAGTCAACCTTGCAATAGCATGACACAGAGTCAACCTGCAAATGTTTACCAATTAGAATATGCAAGTGTACTCCAGCACCAGACAAATATAGCAAAGGAGAACACCTTCTCTACACTAATAGGAAAACTGAAATATAGACAAATCATCATTTCACTATTTACACCAAAATTGAGAAAGGAAAAGTTGAGGATATGCCTGAACAAGGTATAAACACCATGGTCTAAATAATATGGTGCATACTGAATATCAGAATTTACTAGTTAAGAGCTCTCATATAAGCCTACAGGAAAATATATCACCACTTTAATGATCATATTTCTATAAGTTCTTTGAGTTAAGTCTCGTCAGTCATTAGTCCTCACAAATCTATCAAAAGAGCATAAGACAGGCACCTACTCCATTGTGCTTTACAGCAACGTTACCTAATTTTGATGTTCTAAGTTTATGAGACTGCTCCTCATAAAGCAGGACCTTATTTTTCAGTGGATTGTACAAACCTATTCATTTAGTACAAAACTTTTAAAAAATTTGAAAGGTCCACATTCATATATTCAACATCAATATTAGTCTATGTAATAATGCGCCATTCCCTTGTACTTCTACATAAGAAATCATAAAAGGAAATATAAGATAGTAAAATATCATACCCCCTCTTGCTCGCAGAGTTGAATTCAAATGAAAATCCAGTGCAGAATTAGCACGTCTAGTTCATGCAAAAGACAAACAATATTACAGCGAGCAAGAAAGTTTTTTTTTTTTTTTTTTTTTGCTTTTTTGATAGGCGAGTAAGAGAGGGGCTCGTTTCGACATTGATCACAGTAAAGTGGAACAGCACAGCACCTACAAGTTCATCATATACAAGAAATGCAGGTATTCGTGTTTCGAAAAAGAAATGAAGAGAACCCCTTGTAAAACGAAAATGGAAAGACAGCCACTAGTATTATAGCTCCATGTCAATCTGATAGACAATCACAAATGTCCCACTATTCCTAACGAATGAATGGAATCAAAAACCAGATAACCACATACAGATCGAAAATTAAGCCTTCCTTGGAAATCACAATCTTCTCTAATAAAAGAAAGAAAAAGACTCACACCATGTAGAAACTTCTAGTTCTTACACAACACAAAGGTTCAGTTGAATAAGATGCAATGTAATTGTAACTTTATTCACTTATCACAAATAATTGACTTCGGTCAAAACTTAACCATGAGCCTGTGATGGGATACTCTCTTCCTGAAAGGCAATTTTAGTCTTGAAACAGCTCAAGGACTTAAGTCAACTCAACATTCAATCATCTTTTTCTAGTTGCTAAATTGAATTAACAAAGTTGTTAAAGAGAGAACTAATATGATTGTTAAAGAACACCTCTGCAAATTAACGAATTTCATAAAAGCTGCAGCAAATGGAAAACAAAGAGATCAAAGAGGCTCATCTTCAGAAACATGACCACAACAACATATATATGTTTCTCAATCTATAATGCTGCAAAGAAGAAGCTTTAAATTCAGGAAGAGGTAACCCCAGAAACGCGCTGAAACAATAACATGGGGAAAACTCAAAGAACCCTTAAAAAGCTGCACATTCACCAAGATTTTCACCTGAGCACCTCCCATTTATACCAATAGAAGCCCAAAAGGCCAAAATAAGACAGACTCAAAAAACAATAGAAGCTAAGTACCCAAATCCTACAAAGATTAAAACTTTGACAAAAATCTTCATCAGGGTATCTCAAGAAAAAAAAAAAAAACTAAATACCAAAATTTCTTCCAAAAGTAGCTCCTTTACCAGGAATTTTCATCAGGATACCTCAAGAAACAAGCTAAATACCAAAAATTCTTCTCGAGGTAGCTCCTTTACCAGGAATTATCATCAGGGTACCTCAAGAAACAACCAAAATACCAAAAATTCTTCTCAAGCTAGCTCCTTTACCAGGAATTATCATCAGGGTACCTCAAGAAACAAGCTAAATACCAAAAATTCTTGTAAAGATAGCACCTTTACTAGGAATTATTATCAGGGTATTTCAAGAAAAGGCATTAATCAAACAAATTAACAGAAGAAAAAAGAAAAAAAGTCAAAAAGATTAGAGGACTCACCAGTGGAGGTTGAACTCGAAAACCCCTATGTGCATTTGGAGACCTTTCAATTGTTTGGTCCATTTCTGTAATGAAAATTTCATGCACAAAAGATTCAATTTCACCCCTTAGAAGAATCAGATCAAGAGAGCTAAAAGCCCAAAGAAGAGCTTTGGAATACCCTTTTTTCACTTTATACCCCTTTTTAAAATGCAATAAAAAGAAACAAAAAATAAAACAAAAAACAGTGTTTGGAAGTTACAACTACAGCAACTTCAAAACTGTGATAGCATTCTCTCTCTTTTTCTCTCTAAATAGACCAAGACTATTGTCTTTCACCTACTTGAAAAAATTAGAGAAAATCTTTCTTGCAGATTTGATAATTAATACTACTATTTTACTATAATCTTTTTTCTGTAATCTGAGAAATTTAATTTTTTCTGTTTTTAGTCGCAGGACAAGAAACTTTACCAGATTTTTTTAATGCTGGCATTAATTAATTGGGTCAAACCCAAACTGTTCTCTCTGTCTCTGTGTGTGAAAGAGAGAAGGTGTTGTGGTTAGAGGAGGGGGGAGGGGGTGATTTTGGTTTGGGGTTGGGGTTTGTTATATTTATAATATATTATATTGAAAATGTCAGCACCAGACTTAGTATAAGATTTTATTTGGATGGCAACACCAAAAAAAAAAAAAAAATACTCGTGCACTAAGCTTTCGTTATGTACGCAATCGTAATTTATGTTCCTACAAAAAAACTGCTTCAGCAACTTGAATTCAAAATCGTACGATGATAATTTTACTGTTGCGCGAAGATGGAATATATATGAGATTTTAAAGAAAAGGAAAAAGAAAAAGAAAATGTTGATGTTCGGTAATTGAGTTGAAAGAAGATATATAAATTCTCATTAAAAAATAGTTGAAAGAAATAATTGTATACTGAATTTTCATTTGTTTAAAGTTTTCTGCCTAATGACTTTGTTTTCATGCTTGTTAGTAATATTATTTTAAAATAAATGTTCCTTTCAAATTTTAATACTATAATTAGATTGTTGGAGGTCAAAAATGTAATAGTGGTCATAGATTATCTATCCAATCTCAAAAGATTAGCAAAATTTGATTGTGCTAAGAATTTATTCGAGCTCAAAGTTTATATTAAATTAATAATAAATATAAAAAGACGTATAATTTTTATACATACATTTATTACTTAATCAAGTTCAAATAATATATAAACGTTAATATTTAACGGTTAAATTCAAATTGTTTGCTATCTTGTAACACGACTCAAACAAATATTTGTCATTAATAGACGAGATTGAATTATTTTTTCTTATCCAACTTGAGATTATGGCGTGATTTTATTTCCATAACATGTTTGCTCCGGTAATTTTCACCATATTATATTTTATTTATAGAATTGCCCTTGGTATTTTTTTAGAACTTCAAATTAAACCATTTTCCCTCTCGCTACATTGAAAGCTAAATTTAAATAAAAATTATATTTTCGTTGTTATAGATATATATTTTTTTTATTAAATGATATCTAGTTTGGCAAACCGTTAGTTGTTGCTAACTATATAAAGAGTTCAATTAAATGTAATAACAATAATTTGAAAAAGACTAGCCTTCATCTATAATTAATGCCTCTACCTATAATCACCAAGAAAAGGTCTCTTCACAACCAAAAACACCAAAGTCCCTTCAACAAGCAATATTAAAAAAACTTAGGTTATATACATTATCAAGTAACGAATTTTTACATTATCAGATTATATTTATCTGTCGTAATAAATAATTATTTTATTTTTAATAATAGAAATCACATTTTAAAAATGCTTATATATAAATATTATTTCGATTATCTGATAGTTTTAAAAAATTAATACTGACAGTACATATAACTTAAACTAATATTGAAATAGCTAGCTTCCCCTGGTATATAATTGGCCATCTTCCATTAATTGAATTTTGGTTGGTTACAAAGTGAACATTAAGCATAATAAGGATTTATTGTTGTTTTCTATTATTTTACAATTTTGAAGTTTGAAGGTATGTTCAGTTCTACACACGTGTTTTTTTCGGAGGTCTACAGTCATTATGTGGCTTAGGAGTTACATCCCGTACGAAAGTTAATAGTATACCACTTCGACGAATAGCTCGTAATGCTGCATCTCTTCCGAGACCGAAACCTTTTATCATAACTTTTGCTCGTTGCGTACCTTGATCCACTACTGTACGGATAGCGTTTGCTGCTGCAGTTTGAGCAGCAAATGATGCTCCTCTTCTCGTACCTTTGAATCCAGAAGTACCGGCGGTCCTTAAATGTGAAAATTTTGAACTGATATTTGCTTCAATGTTTGATAATTAACTACCTTATATTGAGTATTTAATTTTTGGCCACCGTAGCATGGCCATCTGGCCCATATTCACATCATCTTTTGGAATATATTACTTCAAATATCGTAGATGACTCATTTAATGGAAGTTAAATGAAGCAGAAATATTGAAACATATGATCAAAAAATTTTATCAAATTTTACAATAATAATTATTGTCACAGTAATTTGTGAAAAGATATTGAATTTCTGTTACTTGAAAAAGATTTTATTAGGACTATGTGATCATAATTTTCTATATAAATATTGTGTTCAACATAAAACTTATCATAGTAAAATACTGATTCACTCGTTTAAATACAATCGTCTTTTCTTTTCTTCTTTTTTTCTTATGTTTTTACCGTATTGGGGATATATTAATTTGAAATGCGTCGCATTCATGGAAAACCCTTTTCGCTCCGCTTAGCCTTATCCCCTCTAGGGGTATTTTAGTGATATGTTCTATAGGAACTGGACGATTCTATTTGGTCAAATACCTAGCGACAAACTCCTATGTTCCTTTCATTACAGTATTTCCGAACAATTTCTTGGATAACAAGCCTGAAAGGTTTTCTTCTTGATGAGATTGATATTGATGATAGTGACAATCTTGATGCTAGTGACGATATCGATCGTGAACTTGATACGGAGCTGAAACTGCTAATTAAAATAAATAGATAAAATATGAATATGATGCCAAAAATATACCGATTTTACATCACCCTTCAATTCGAATTAACAAAAACAATATTTCCTTGCATAATATGAATTCCAAACAAGGACAATTAAAGAGAAAATTGCTCAAATTTATTATTCTTCAAATGGGAGATTTTTCAGCAAAGAGTCACAAGAAGAACAATAATCATTTCCTCATAAACATGACTTGATTGGTCAAAAAAAGATGTAAAAGTTAGCTCATTTTCCATATATTAAAGCATTATTGTGGGACCTTTTTGGATATTTATCCATTATGACAGCCATTTATAGTTTTTGATAATTATAGGTGAAGATTCGAACTTTGTTTTTATTAATCAACATGAAAACGTGTGTTTAAATCGAACTGAAAAATAACACTAAATCGAAAAGTCAAATTAAAACCGATTACAAAATCCGATTAGGTTGGGTTTGATTTGATGTGGTATTAAGTAAAAAATCCTAACCAACCCGACATATAAACATATAAGTTTTATATATACTTTTAAGCTTTTATATAGAATTTTCTTTTAAAAAAATTTAAAAATATTTGGGATCCTCTCATGAGATATAATATTTAATAGAACTATGAAGTGCGTTCATTTTTTATTTAC
Source organism: Nicotiana obtusifolia (assembly GCA_002018475.1). Classification (NCBI taxonomy): domain Eukaryota; kingdom Viridiplantae; phylum Streptophyta; class Magnoliopsida; order Solanales; family Solanaceae; genus Nicotiana; species Nicotiana obtusifolia. The sequence continues at coordinate 38,602 of MCJB01027950.1, forward strand.
TTTAAATAATAGGTTGATCACTTTTCTTATCAAGTGTTATTCAAATATGTCAATCATCTCTTTGTTCTTCCATATTCATATGGCAAGATTTCTTATATCTTTTTCGAATTTGAAATGATATTTAGATAATTTAAAGTTAAATAGAACATATCATTATTTTGGTATCATATTGGTTTTTATGTTTAATTATTAAATTCAATTAACCTTAAAAGCGTACATCAACGAAATATTATTGTTAGATGACTAAGAAAATAAGTATCATGTGTTGCTAAAAAAAATCTTCCATGAGAATAATTTTAGTTGATTATATGTTTGTTAATATTTTAATTTTTACTAAAAATATATTTATTTATCAAAATTTTATCTATAACTTTGACAAAGTAAGATTGAAACAATATTAATGTAACAAAAAAGTCAAAAATCCGAAAAACCCGAAAAATCGAATCAATCCAAACCAATATAGTTGGTTTGGGTTGATTTTGATAAAAATCGAACCAATCCGATCCGTAATAACATATACTGTAATTACAATTTTTTTCTTTGACATCCCTCATGCACTTAACTAAATGCACTCAATTTGATCCCCCTTTTTCTACCTAGTTAAAATTAAATTAAAAATACTAACATACAGTAATAATTATCTGAAAGTTAGTAATTATATTACATTACTATTATTCATGATAAACACCTTTTTTCCTTGTACTTTTTACGTAAATTAAGTTACGTTACCGTAATTATAACACGACAATTATTCCATAAATATACTTTTTACATTAGCTTCTCAAGTATAAACTTTATTCTCAAATCGAAATCCAATTCAGCAGCAAAGGCACCAGCAGCAGCAACAGCAGCAGTGACAACATCAGCAGCAGTAACAGCAGCAAGGAAAAAAATATAATCGTCGTCCCATAAAAAATCACAACACACAGAAACAGAATATCTCCACAGCAGCAGTAGCAACAATCCTCGTCAAAGCAAAGTTGAAAATTGTTACCTTTTATTTTATGATACATTACGTAGAAGATTCTCATTTTTGCTAGAAATAGACCTTATCGTACACAGAGGATACTATTTCAAATCACTTCTTTAGTAGATTTAGGAATATATATACTTTTTTGTATAGTTGACCTAGATTCACTTCACAATGTTTTTGTACATATAATCGTCTATCGATGTTATAAGATAGACAATCATTACATCATCATATGTCTAACACATTACAGCTATCTAGGTATACTTGGTTGTCAAGTCTCGATGACCAAGAGTGTACATCTTTCATCTTGGGAGATAAGGTCTATGCCCCCTCCATCTCTGTATTTATGTTATATATATGAAAATTAACACTAGGCATATATACTGCCCGGTGAATTTGAATTAAAAAAGAATCCAATTGAATATTGTTCCATCTTTTAAAACCACTATACGTAAATTAACTATTTGATAAATCTGTACATAAATCTTAAAACCTTATTTACCATAATAAATTTAACATGTTAAAAAATTGGAGTAGTTAGGAAACTCTGAAAAGTAGAGTGGATGAGAAATACAATTCTTTAACAAAAAAAAGTGAAAAATGAATAATGTTATCGTAATCTCCTTGGCATGACATAAAAAGAATATTACTCGAATTAATTTTTTCAACCCTTCACGTTAATTAATTACATGCATGTGAAGACATGTCGAAAAATGATAAAAAATTAAAATTATTTTAGAGCTTGATGTGTGACAATTTACAATAAAGAAAAAATAATCAATAAATACTACTTGCCATTTTATTACTACTGTTATTACTAAGTCTAGAAACGAGTTTAGGCAAACCACAATTGTCCACACCAAACAACTACTTGCCATTTTGTCTGATTTCGAAAGGTCAAATAATTCCATCTACACTCATCACATACCACAAAATTACATATAATATAATAATAATAATAATAATAATAATAATAATAATAATCTCTATTTATTGTGAGGTACAAATTGGATATAAGTCAATTTCTAAAAGATTTTCACTCTTTGTTCTCTCTCATACGCAGTGGCGGAGCTAGAGAAGTAAATGCAGGTTCGGACAAATCAAATAACTTTTGCTTAAACTTTATATTTCTACTAAAATATTCACAAAATATGTATTAACGTTTAATTGTGAATCAAGTAACTAAAACGAGTTATAAGTTTGATGACAAATTCAGAATTCATAAACTTCAAATCTTGGTTCCGCCTCAGCGCGCACAAGTCCCAAGAGATGAAAAGAAAGTTGCAAATTAAAATAAAGAGGTGCATCTCTCAAATTCCTCTCACCTAATGAAAAGGGTTTTAGAGAATACAAAATATAAAACAAACCAAAAAACTTAAAAAAGATGGGAAGTCTTTCAACTAATCCAATAGTTAGTGGAATTTATCTATAACCTTGTTTTACTAAAATGATGTCACTTATTAGTATATTTTCCTTTATGTCCTTTATTTCATATTATTCAATCTAATCAAAGAATGGTGAAAATGAAATAATAAAGAAAAAATATTTTTCCTTTTCGCAATTTTTTTTTTGTTTTGAAAATGAACTTATTCTCTAAGAATCAGTATCTTATGGAGTAATCAAAAAAATACTACTTTGTTTGTAAATACAATGAAGTTAATTCACAAATACAATGAAGTAAATACTTTGTTTGTATTATCTTTCTGGCCTCTATTGTTGTTACTATTATACTATCTCTTTTTATCGTCTTGAGCTGAGAGTTTATCGGAAACAACCTCTCTATCTCAAGGTAGGGATAAGGTCTGCATACACACTACCCTTCGCAGATCTCACTTTTGAGATCATACTGAGTTGTTGTTATTGTTGTAACGGAGTTCATTCACAAACTAGATTTTCAGATTTCCTTGGCAACTAAACCACTAATTAGAAAGAGTTCAATCAGTAACAACAGAAAAGGACCAACAACTTCCAAACAGAAGTTTGTTAAGTCATCAATCAGATAAAGACAGATAACTCTACAAGCTCAAACCCCACACCAACAAACCATTAGCATCTGCCTAGTTTTGATGGACAAAATTATCCGGTACGTATTACCGGTGAGAGGTAATATTCAGTGGCATACTCGAGGTGCGCACAAGATACCCGACACCAATGTTAAAAAGAAAAGTTCCTAAAAGAAGCTTGTAAAATACTCCACTAGATAGACACAGACAACTCTACAAACTCAAACCACAACCAACAAAACCATTACCATCAGCCTAGCTTTGATGGACAAAATTATCCGGTACGTACTACCGGTAAGGTAACATTCAGTGGCGTACTCGAGGTGCGCACAAGATGTCCGACACCAATGTTAAAAAGAAAAGTTCCTAAAAGAAGCTTGTAAAAATACTCCATTAGACTACAAACTCAAACCACAACCAACAAAACCATTACCATCTGCCTAGCTTTGATGGACAAAATTATCCGGTACGTATTACCGGTGAGGCGTACTCGAGGTGCGCACAAGATACCCGACATCAATGTTAAAAAAAGAAAGATCCTAAAAGAAGCTTGTAAAATACTCCATTAGATAAAGACACAGACAACTCTACAAACTCAAACCACAACCAACAAAACCATTACCAATCATGAAAGAGAAATGAAAGTATTAAACAGGAAAAACTTTTCCAAGGACTTACTCTAAGGTCTGTCTATACAATAGTAAATCTGGTACTGACTTTAGGATATTACAATATTGTTTAAAGTTGAACATAACTTCAGTTCCAAACTTTGATTGAAAGAGCTCTGCAGAAGATATCTACAACCAACAAAATTGGGTTGATCAAAGAATACTCCAAAGAGAAGCATAAATCAAATTTCTGGCAGAAACATAAACTCCCCCTACCATGACCTACTTTTTTTCAACCATCCATCACCTACAGAATTGCTAAAGCAAAGTGAAAACCCAAAGGGAGAAGTTAAATGAGGCAAAAAATTCCTAATCGGTTAGTAATTATTCGCCACCGCCTGCCAAGATTTACACATTCCCTAGAGCCCTTACTATTATGTCACAACCGACAACCACCACAGAAGTGAAAACTCGAGTACAAAGGGAGAGAACTAACATAAGTGAGCAAAACAAGAGTAAGCTCTAATGTGAGTAGTTTGCTAGTGTAAATTTAAAACTACATCTGAATTTGCTAATGGGGCAAAATGAGTCCAGTTAGTCCCAGGCACTAGTCACACCTGCTGCTCCATATGATGTATACCCCCCAGATGCATATCCACTGCTCATATTGGCACCACCATAATAGTCTGCAGCACCTCGATTGTAAGAAGAATCTCTTCGAAAATCACGACCACCAAAACGACCTCCACCACGACGATTTTTGCCTCCATAGTTAGATCGTGCAGCAAAGCGAGAGAGCCAGGCAGGTACTTCTTGGTTTGCTTCTGTCATCAAGTCAGACAGTGATCTCGCCAATGAAGAATTGTTCTCATTGAAGAAGGCAGTAGCTAAACCCGATTTTCCTGCTCGACCTGTTCTTCCAATACGGTGTACATAGTCATCAATGTCATTTGGCAGGTCAAAGTTGACAACATGTGCAACGTGAGGGATATCAAGACCACGTGCTGCCACATCTGTTGCAACCATAATTGGTGTGTTACCAGTTTTGAAGGATCTCAGCGCATATTCTCTTTCCTGCCAAAGAAGCACACCAATGGGTCAAGGATTTAAAAAAGAGGAAAAAAATTCTCCAGCATAAGCTACAACGAAGGAATAAGGTAAAAGAGTGCCAAGATGAGAGAACCATGAGAAGTAAAACACTGATTACAACAAGGATAGCCAAGTTAACCGGTCAAATTTTGCATTCTGAAACTCATCTATGATCTATCTAATCAGGAATCTACTAGAGCAGAAAGATTATGGACAATTCAACGCTCAACGTCACAATGCCAAGAACAAATCTTACCTTCCATAGGGAACCTATAAAATGCTATCTCATACAGCATAGCCAAATCTAAGCTTAAGCTTAATTGGACAAGCTTTCGTAGTATAATAGCAACATAAGAAACACAACAGTGCTTATCTAACCAGAGACATTCTTCTTATCACTTTTAAAACTTTAAGATATTTTGTAGTTAAACACAAGCAGATGTACCAATCCAAAGCAACATCTTATAGAACTTGAGAAACATTACTTCCAATTTTATTTTACTAGTATGAAGGAAGCAACTTCTTCATCAACTTCTTTCATTTATGGACAAATGAGATTACTGAAGAAATTAAAAGGAAGAAAAAAGAAAATTCCAAATCCCCTGTTTTTTTTTTTGGATATTGGTTTTAAAACTGGAAGAACTGGAGCATATGCACAATCCAGCTAATCATAACGCAGACAATGCAAATGAAGTTATTTAGAAGCTGGAGAAGCAACCAAACATAGTAAAGTACAAGAAGACTGAGATTCCACAGTAAGAAGCTATATTGAAGCATGTACTCCTTGTTGACCTTAGAAAATTAAATAAATCCTCCATTTCAAATGCTAATTCATGGCTCCACATGGCATGCCTATTAACAAAAGTTCCTCGATTTCTACTTGAAACTGAGAAGAGAACAATTATTGAAGACAACCAAAATGGCTAAAGAGAATTCAATAAGAGCAGGAAGAGAGGCAGGAAATCATCGAGAATAAAACATTCAGAGAGAATAAAACAGACAACATTATAGCTTATGTGTCATGAAATCAGTCAACAAGAAGTGCACTAGGAATAAGCAACTGTACCTGCTGAGTTCTATCGCCATGAATAGCAGTAGCAGGGAAACCATTCATACAAAGCCAATGCTCCAATGAATCGGCTCCCTTCTTCGTCTCCACGAAAACAAGGGTAAGAGCTTGCTGAAAATTCGAGAGAAGCAATGAGCAATAAATAAGTTGAGAAGTTTGAAATTGGATGATTACAAAGAAGAAAATATGAAGTGAAAAATATGGGTACGACAACCATTTCTATAAAATGGTAAAGTTAAGTCTCCTTTAGAGTATCCACAGATATGGATGTATTTGTTTCACCCTCCAAAAGTTGAACATTTTGCTTGACATCACAGGCTACACCAGAAACACAGCAATTGATGCAGATTGACAAATTAGGAAGACTATCAAACTTGGTAACCTCTTCCTTTAATACCTATATTTTTCTACCTCCAGCTGCTGATATTCAGAGATTCTAAGAATTTTCAGGAAACAGAGATATTAAAGCCAACCAACATCATATAATTTCCAAAACCTGGAATTCTTTTATCCTGATAAATTTTGTAAAGAATTATGCTAACTTCACCTGGAGACTAGCAAAGCCTTGCAAGTTGCAATTGCTCTTGAAATCCATGACCAAGAATTAAACTCAAAATGCTAACCCCCGCACCCCACCACACCCGTTATAGATGTGAGCAATATATTTATGATACACCTACCTCGTACATTGAATAATTAAGTAAAATTGAAACAAATAAATGGAAGCTACCTTGCCATGAACACCATTTTCCCTCTGTGCATGAAGAAGATCCATCAAGTGACTTCTCTTGTCAGTCTCTTGAACATATTCAACTCTTTGGACAATCAAATCTGTGCTAGAGCCGACCCTTCCCACAGCCAAAAAGATATAACTGGACAGAAAATCTGAGGCTAGTCTCTGCATTCAGATAAAGTTCAAGTGTATTAATTTTGCGACAAACATTACCAAGGAGCTCTCATAGATAACACACAGGCAAAAGGTAGAGAAAAAGACAAGCTCCAACTGTAGAAGAGCAAGCAGCTCAAGAAAATGAGTATAACTTCCAACGGTAGCTACGAATTGTGATAACCAATTTGTAGCCTGACGCAGCAAAGTGCACAGGATAAGGGAGCTTTAAAGTAAATTGATATCAAAGAAACAAAATACTGCATAAAAAAAGAATCTGTCCATGTAGAAAAATGACCTGAATCTCTTTTGGGAAAGTGGCACTGAACAGCATGGTCTGTCGTACACCTGGCGGAGGCATATCCATCTGTTGCACTATTTTCCTTATTTGAGGCTCAAAACCCATATCAAGCATTCGATCTGCCTCGTCTAGAGCCAAATACCTTATCATCTGCAACGAGACTCTTGCTCTCTCAAGTAAATCAACCAACCGTCCAGGGGTTGCCACAAGAATATGCACACCTCTCTCTAATTCTCGAAGCTGTTAACAGCATCAGAGCACGAAATCAACTATTAGAAACTTATCAGCTTTCAGTGATTTAAGATATCTCCTATTGTCGTGAGGACAAAATTCAAGACTTGATAGCAAAGCAGTCGACCTATGTACCAAAGTAGAAAAAACTTGTACACAGCAAATGATGTAACAAATCAATCTCTCAAGCTTCAAAGTTATCATATAATAAGAGAGCAAAAGAGTGCCTGCAAAGCGGTAGAAAAGGAAAGCTCTCTATATTTCCACCATGAAATGAGGATCTAGCATCAGACTCTATTTCACAAATTACTCAAAACTCTCTCACTTTCATTAAATGCAACAATGAAACTTTGCAACAATCAACCACTGCATATTAAAGATCTCTACAAAGTTTTCAATTATTGCCACCATAGCATTAGCAATATAAATTAGACAGGTACAACCAACCTCTTCATGTGCGTCAAAGTTCAGTGAAATGAATGCCAATTTCACTTGTATAATTTATTTTTGAGACTAGGAAAGTCTCTCAAGGTCTGCATTGTTTCAAAAAAAATGTACTCAATAAAGAAAGAAGGTTATAAAAAGTGAAACAGTAGGCAAGTTCCAGTTTGAACTTGACCAACAACCTACCTCAGAACATGAATCCCTCTGGTAGCACAAGGAATGCAATCAAAACCTCAGAAAAAATCATAATCGTAGTGGTTTTATCCAATATTTATGCATGCCAGGGACAATAACTTTTGCTAGAGATTGTACCACAGGAATATACACTCCAGAAAGTGCAGCATCAACAGTAAAGTGAAAGCTCTAGTAAGCAACAAAGTAAATGCAGCAACCTAAACACGGATATCATATCGCAGTATACTTGTGCAATTCTAATTAATCACTCAAATATACGACAGAAACTAATGTTGCATATGGAAGAAAACCCGCAACTAATAATACAACTCCAAAGAGAACCCATAGGTTCCAGCAAACATAAGAAATTAAAACTGAAGTACCAAGCAAACAAGAGAAAATATAGCACCTGTTGGTTTATAGGAGCACCACCATAGGCAACAACCACCCTGACGCCAGTCTGATATGAAAATTTTTTAGCTTCATCATGAATCTGCAGATTTTGCAAAAACAAACCATATATCAACGTACGGAGAGCAACTTCATTTTTCCCTCTCTTCTTCGACTAAATAAACCAAAAACCAGAAAAACTTACTTGGCATGAGAGCTCCCTCGTTGGGGAGAGAATAAGAGCTAGAGGAAATGCCACACGTGGACATGGAGGTCTAGGGAAGTGGCCCCTCATGATTCCACTTATAATGGGGAAGCAGAAAGCAGCAGTTTTTCCAGAACCAGTTTGAGCACAAGCCATCAAATCCCTCCCCGCAAGTGAAATAGGTATAGCATGTCGTTGCACAGGGGTAGGCTTAACATACTTGCACCTCCTAATATTTTCGTTGACAGCTTCACCTAAATCAATATCTGCGAAAGTATTCACAGGAGGGGGCACATTATCCCCGCTAGTTTCCACTGGAATATCCTCATATGCATCGAAATTGATCCCAGAACTCTGTTGTTCACTAAAGGGTTCACTATCTTCGTCCGTAAAGGGGTTAACCTCACGCTCCCTCCCACGATCCCAACCACCACGTCCCCCATTCCAACCACCACCACGTCCTCCTCCACCAACATAACCAGATCGGTTTTCAGTCCTTTGACCACTCCAACGACTCCCAACCACATTTGGGACACCATAACCACTGTGATCATTACCTAATGCAGCAGCACCAGCATACGAGGCCAGTGCAGGAGGTTCTATTGACGGTCTGTTTCTTAGATGTGGTGGAACATATGCTGACTTGGATGCAGCACCAGCCGGATTCTCGGCTGCAGAAACAGAATCAGCCCACGACATTGCCATAGTCAGTCACCCAAAAATCACACAATATTAATCTTTCGTCAAGTTGCCAAATGAAAAACAAAAATGATATCCAAAACAAGAATTCAGCTAATATTATCCTAGCACCAATATTCAAGTTAAAACCCAGCTATTTTCGTCATCATCAAATCAAATTCAACAAATCTCACGTCAGCCTGCAAATTCCACAACCCAAAAAATCAGTTAGACACATCCAAAAATCCACTTAAATAAGCACATATTCTAAAAATCCAAACATGATCTATCAAATAAACACCATGTTGCGCAGCATGCAACAATCAACATGGTATCAAGAATATGCCAATCAACCCAAATGAAAAACAAAGAAAATGCAACTAAAAATCTTCCTCCCAAATACCCAAACAGGAAAAAAAAGGAAAACTTTAAAAAAATCATAGCTAAATCATTCTTCCTACCTAAGCCTTGCTAAGTTACGTGGTATCTGTGCTGGTGAGAGCTAGTAGGTCTTGGCGGAATAGCCGAGGTGCACTAACTAGCTAAGACACCAACATTATCAAAAATCAACAAATTATAGCCAAATGATCAAATCCCCGCATAAGATTGAGATAAAAACACAACAAAGAAAAACCATTTCAAGACTGACATAGATGACCATACATACATGATAAGAACAACGCCCATTTCAAAAATCAGTAAAAGAAACCCAAAATAAAAACAAAATTACACCCATTTCAGGATTGAGTTAACTACACGGATATAAATGTAAAAGCACCAATAAATCATAATCAAATATGCAAATTAAGAAAACCCCACTTAACAAAATTGAGATAAGAACATAAAAAATAAAAAAATAAATAACATTTCACTAATCAGTTAAAACCACAAAATTTTCAACACAAACCCATATCAGGAATTGAGAATAAAACACAATAAACAAACAAAAATGCCCTAAACACACAATAAAATGTGAAAACACACATAGAGAAAAGAGGGACAAGAATTGACTTACAATGAAAGAAGAAAGAGAGAAGAAACCTCTAAATTTGAGAAGCAAAAAAGTAGTGTTTCCGATCGAAAGGCAGAAATGCAAAACAATCTTGGTTGTGGTTTTCTTTTTTTGTATTTTTTTTTACCTTCTTTTTTTATATATATACATTTGCTTCTTCTATCTTCTTTGTTGCGTCTCCGTTGATTAAACGTAAAGAGTTAGGCCAGTAAGGGAGAAATGAGACTTCTCCGTACGTTATGTATACACAAGTTCGTGATTGCGGCTAGGCTAAATTTTGGCCTACTTTTCGTCTTTTTCTTTCAACTACTACTAGTCCAAATATTTTCATATTTTAGAATAGTTTTTTAATTTTTTAGGACGACTATTAACGCAAAATATAACTACACCTTTTTTTTTTGGTTTTCGTGCTATGATTGCGCAATGATGGAAGAAGCGGGTAGCATGTCGGATAAGACAAGAAAAGGCATTGGTTAACCTTGGAGAAGAGCCAAGCGTTCACACATGTTGTGTTGGACGAAATATTTGTTGATGATGTACATTTGTGTTTATGTTGTATTATTGTGTTGTTATGGAAGACATTAATTCTTATTTGGTCCTGTGTGACTATTTTTTAAACTTAGCCAAATTGTAGCCTTTTTATTAATTAGTTGTTTCCTAGTTGATTTATGTTAACTAGTTATTCTTTTCCTAGTTGATTTAGGTAAAGGCTTACCTATTTTGGGTCAAGCTCTCAATACCAAATATAATTCTATTTTTATGATTCGAACTCGGGACCTTTAATTAAATGTAAAAGAATATCATCGTTGCTTATTTTAATTCAAAATATATAGATATTTTTTCTACAAAAATACTAGAGATAACACATAAAATACAGACATGTTGAAATCTCATACATTTGATATACATCATTCTTGATTTCTTCCATCTTTGTCTTTGCTTATGTTGAAGAATAAGCAAACACGAAAAATAAGACAAGAAAAATGAATGTAAAAATGAAGAAAGATGAAGAGAAGCAAAGATATTGTATTATTTATTTCTATCTATCTAAATTTTGATGGATAAAGTTATATAGTATCTGTATCGAAAGAAGATAAAAAATATCTCACAAAATTAATCGAGATGAGCATTAATTTGGTCGGATACCATGATTATTTAAAAAAAATAAGAGAATTGTACGAATGATTATACCAAGAATTCAAGATTGAGAAGAGATAATGAAATTTAGGGAGTATAAGAAAGAAAGTGCTAAGTAGGAGACTATAGTGTCAATTTCTAAAACATATGGGTGTCGAAAAGTGGTGAGATTCTATAATCGGAATTTCTCCATTTATTCACTTTGCTCCAAAAAGATTTGATTAGTTCCAGCATCTTTCTAGAGATTTGCCACTATTAGCAATTATGGGGTCAATGACTCACATTGACTAATTTTTATAGCAGGGAGTGTCAGCGGCGGATTCAGGATTTTAAGATCGTGGATGCTTATTCTTTGGCCATATAAAAAATTGATTCATGCAAGTATATATCGATCCCTAACCATTTCATATTTGTACACTTTATTCTCACCTCTTAACCAAAGCACCCAGAAAACTTTTTGTTTAATGGGTGCTTACTAGTTCTTTATACCAGTATTCCCTGTATTTTTTATATAATTATACAGAGTTTGCGTCGGGATTAATGAGTGCTTCAGCACCCGGTACGATCAACGTAGTTCCGCTTTGGGGAGTGCGAATCATTACACAAGAATGAGTAATATGGGACCTATTATATTAATTCCAAGACAAAGATATGTCTACAATGAAAATATCTTTCGATGTGGAGTATTCTTTTTGTGCCAAAAGTTTATCGATTATTTTTGCTAGTTTCCTACTCAATATCGGTATTAGTAATAGAGCTTGACTAAGTTAGAATTAGTTTCTCTTTTTATTTTTGGTTTGAAAGATAATATTCATTAATTTAAAACATTTGCGTATTGTGGTGCTCAGGTTGCACATAGTACAAACAGAAGTATTACTACCAGTAGCCAATGGCGGATTTATATAAAACATTATGGGTGCTCAAGCACCTATTGTCTTTGACTAGATTTAGTAGATTTACATAGGCAATTAACAAAAAACTTAAAAAAACATTGGGTAAGCACCCACAAATTAAATTTGTTTTCCCTCTTCTTATTTTCGAACACCCACGACTTTGAAATCTTGGATCCGCCACCGCTAGTAGCTAAGTTGGCAGTGGAGTTCGAGACTGTCTTCACAACTCCAGGTGCTTATGTTTTGTGGCTTTGGTTTATCTTTATTCAAAACGTTAGGTCCCTAGGAGCAGCATTTGCCAAGTTGCCTCCAAAAACTGATACTGTATCTTGGCCTTCTACTGCATGCCATGTCGTGGACGGGACTGTTCTTATAGTAGTCAGTCCATGTTGGTCTGCGCCGAGTTGGTGTTAGGTGTGGAGCCTGATTAATATGTGATATACTGTCATATATTAATGTTCACGCGGATCAACCTCCGCGTTGAGATTGCCGGAGGTGTGGGGGGCGGGAGCCCCCACCCGAAGGGCGGGGTTCCGGGCAGTACTATTTATTCTCCTTTTATTCTCTGTAATTGTAAATACCCTTAATTATTAATATATATACCCTTAAGTTTACCCTAATAGGGTGTTACCACGAAAAAAAGGTCTCACATATTTCTCTCTGCCTCAACCTTACTCTCTCTCTAAGATTTCTTCTTTGTACGCATGGTGGACTATCGGATTATGTAGCAACTGGAGGAGGTGCCTGCAATCAACGAGCATATTAGTATAGATAATATTGTTGTTATCTAATAGTGTGATTACCTCCTTAGCATCTAGTTCCACTTCAAGTGGCGTCGGTGCAATTGTATTGCAATTTTGAGGCCTTGGATCAGGGCCTGCAATTCTGCTGCAATACAATTGAAGTGGGGAGTTTTCCCTGCGAAACCCACTATCCAGTCTCCGAGATGATTATGAATGACTCCTCCTATGCTATTTGTATTAGCTGTGCAAGAAGTGGTGCTGTCTGTATTTAGTTTGTAAAAGTTTGGTTTGGGAGGTATCCATCTAAAGTGCAATTTTAACCCTCGTAGGTTTTGCATGTTGTGATGCAGCCAAATAGAAAAATTCTGTTGCTTGATGTATTGTATGTGTGTGGGCTAATTTGTGAGAATGTTTGTTCGTAAAGGTTACTGGTACGTGGAAGCCAAATTTCCATAGGCTTAACGGTAGGAAGGTGCGATTAGGTATTAACTAAAGATGGTCCCTTCTGACATTTGGAATGAGATTAGAAGGAAAAATGACCAAGAGACCCTTCCCTTGTCGTAATTTAGAGGTTCTGTATTAGTCTCTTCAGGGATTCTATCGTAAGATTCTCCCAAGAGTGCATACCGAGAAGGTTTTCTAATAATTCTCCCACTACGACGAGACACTACAGGTGCATTTTCGTCCACGACATTATCTTGAAGAACTGGGTGCTCAACGTTAGTTTCCTCACCTTGTGGTGCCAGGATTTCATGAGCTTGTTCTTCAACTGCAGGTTGCACAATTGCAGGTTGCTCAACTTTACTCTCATTGCTTTGGGGCAGCGAGATGTTGGGCAATGCCTCTTGTGCGTCCTCTTGCCTATTGACATTCCTCCTACTACGAGAACGCAGTGGTAAATCAATACTGGCTGCCGGGATGTGTTTTGGAGATGGATCTTTTGTTATTTCTTTGCTCAATTCCTGCAAAACAAGTTTGCTTCTAGGAACATGGTTTATTAAATAATCCTCTTCCAGAAATTTGGCATTTGTTGTAACAATTACCTTCTTTTCTTTTGGACAATAAAATAAACCTCCCTTTGTTCCTTTTGGATATCCAATAAAAACGCACACCTCTGTCCTTGATTCCAATTTATCTGTTTTCCCTTTTAGCACATGTGCTGGGCAACCCCAAACTCGAATATGCTGCAGACTAGGTTTGCACCCAGTCCACAATTCTGTTGAAGTTAAAGGTACTGACTTGGAAGGACCAAATTCAGAATGTAATTAGCTGTTTCCAAAGCATATCCCCAAAAGGATGAGGGCAGATCGGAATAACTCAACATTGATCTGACCATTTCCATTAGGGTTCTATTTCTTCTTTCTGCTACACCATTTTATTGTGGTATTCCTGGAGCAGATAATTGAGACGTTATTCCACAATCTGATAAGTATCTAATGAATTCTGCAGAAAGGTATTCACCACCGCGATCAGATCGCAATGATTTGATATGTTTATCATGTCGTTTCTCCGTTTCTGTCTTGAATTCTTTGAATTTCTCAAAGCACTCAAACTTACGGCGCAACAAATAAATATATCCGTATTTAGAGTAGTCATCTGTGAAAGTCACAAAATACTCAAAACCACCTCTTGCTTGTATATTCATAGGTCCACACAAATCGGAATGGATTAATTCTAACTTATCACTGGCTCTATTTCCTTTTGAAGGGAAGGGTCTCTTGGTCATTTTTCCTTCTAAACAAGATTCGCATGTTGGTAGTGCCTCCACTTTCAATAAACTCAGGGGTCCATCAGAAACCAACCTTGAGATCCTGTTTAGATTTATATGATCTAGACGTAAATGCCATAAATAAGTTTGACTCAATTCAGAAATACGCTTTCTTTTACGTGACAGGTCAACGTTATTTAGCTCTTTTGGTTGTAGCATTTCAGGAGAAATATTAAGCATAAACAGGTCATGTACTCTAGCAGCAGTGTAGATAAAAAGTCTATTATACTTAATAATAGAAGAGTTATTAATAAAAAAGACATTATAACCAGCATCCATTAATCTCGAAACTGAAAGCAAATTCCTTCTAATGGAAGGTACATATAAAACGTCTTTTAAATTCAAAACTCTATCACAACTAAACTCAACTCTAATATATCCTAATGCTAAAGCTGGTGCTGGTTCGCCATTGGCTTGAAAAACGCAAACTTCATTTTCACTTAGCCGCCGCGTTTCCTGAAACCCCTGCAAAGAAGTGCAGATATGATTAGTGGCTCCCGAATCTACACACCATGACATGGTAGAAACAGCCGCTAAACAAGTTTCAACGACATTTAAATATGAATTACCTTGCTTATTCATCTTGGCCAGATAGGTGGGACATTGTTTCTTGTGGTGCCCAGGCTGCTTGCAGTGAAAACACTTGCCCTTAGGCTTGCTTACACCAGCAGCAGCACTTACGGGTGCCATAACCTTGCGAGCCTTTTTCTTTTTTCGTCCGCCTTTCGGCTTAGAAACTGAACCTTTCTCAACAGTCATTGCCACAGCAGGGGCTTGCTGCTTGATAATGGACTCTGCTGCCTGCAGCTCATTCAACAATTTCGCAAGTGACAAATTCATTTTGTTCATATTGTAGTTCAAGCGAAATTGCTGAAAACTGTCAGGCAGAGTCTGTAGGACCATCTCAAATTGAGATTCCTTATCAATCACGGCTCCAAGTACCTCGAGTTCGTTCAGAAGACTCATCATGTCAAGTACATGCTTCCTAACTGAAGATCCTTCAACCATCTTAGTGTTCAAAAGGGCTTTCATGGCTGTCTGCTTAGCCGCACGATTTTGCTCTCCGAACATCTCTTTCAGATTTTCAAGCATATCGTACGCAGACCCCATTGCCTGATGCTGATGTTGCAAAATATTCGCCATGGAGGCAAGAATGTAACATCGCACCATCTCATCAGCCTTAACCTATTTATCATAGGCCTTAATCTGGTCTTCCGAAGCATCCTCTCCAGGTTTTTCCGGGCACTCATCAATCAGCACAAATTTGTAACCTTCAGCCAGTTAGGACAATATTCAAGTTTTGTTTCCAGTCAACATAATTCGGACTCTCTAACTTGTTTTAGTTCAGAATAACGGTAAGTGGGTTGAAAGAAGACATGATTAATCTAGGAGATATAGACATCAAATAAATCATTAGATATGTTGAAAGAATAATAAAATTCAAACCACACATCACACATAAAACCATGCTTACCGAACAGTTAGATTCGATAGGGAAACTTAACTATTCATGCAAAATATATGAGTCATGGCAGATATATTACCCCATAAAAACCAGAACCAACTCAGATGGAGAGTAAACTGATAATTTATATTAGGTAAATATCACATTAAATTATCCCTAGTTCCATTGAACCAACGTGTAACTCAGATGGAGAGTCAAGACAAGTTCAATTAACTAGGGATTACAACACAGTAATTAACCACAATAAATCTATCCGATGAGGAGGAAGACCTATGTCAACACATAAATTCATTATATTACTGCTATATACAATGGAGACCATAGAGAATGAACTCTAACACCATTATTTGTTAAAATAAAAATTTTCCGTTAACAAAAAATTTTCTAAAATTAGAAAAACGCCCAAAAATCCATCTAAACGACCCCGAATGGCCAAAAAAGGGAAGATCACGGCAAATCCGTGAGTATTGTTCAGTAGGCCGTTTCCGATGAACCTACCAAATTTCAGGTCAATTGGAGTTCGTCAAAACTATGACCATTCGGTAAAATCGATTTTTCCGTTTTTTCTACTTTTGAATAAAATTAGATACAATCATATCACAAATTTTTTATACTAATTCAAATAATATCCATGATTCCAGAATTCATAAATTCAGACAAACATGCATTCAAAATCAACACCAATTCTAGGGTTTCTGTTTCATGAAGTAACATGTTATTTTTGATTCTAACAATGGTCTTGATTCCAGAAATCATAAACTACACAATCTATCTCGTTTTTCATAAAACATCATTGTTTCTAACAAAGAGGAGAGCATAACCTTGTAATCCCATCTCCAATCACGATTGGAATGGTTGATTCATTGTCTACTGTTAAGAGGTGTATATCAGTTGTGTTATTGGACGAGGGTGGTGAGGTCCTTGCATGGTTAGGCAGGGGAAGGCGGAAGAATTGATTATTTGTATTGATGGTAACCCTCAAGTACGTGTTGTTGTGGGTTGCTGGGAAGGTGGGACGTTGCATGCTTAGTTTCTAGAGAATTTACGTTAGAGGTAGTAAAAGATGAAGTGCAGGATAGATTAGTAGAGGGTGCAGATGTAGTATTAATGGAGGGTGGGGGCGGTTGTATGTATTTGGAGTTCTGTTCATATATCTCAGAAGATTGGATGTTTGGATTTGCACGAGAATGTTTAAATGATAGCAGAGATGTAGTACGGTTGGTTTGATGGATGGGTAATCTAGCATGCTGTTGCTCACTAACGCGCACACGCAAGTACACGCGGTCGACAAGTAATATAGGATTGTAAGTCCAGGTTATCGTACCCACAGAAACTTAATTTAACTACTTACTAACAGACTAATATTGTTATTTAAGCAAGCAAAATTCGAATTTGATAGATGAATTATTCTAAACTACAGCTCTAATTTATGACTAGTATTATCAAAGAACAAATTAAGTATTGTTAATCAATGGGGACAAATATTCCAAGGTTGTGATTATTTCACCAATCCTATTGTGTTCTAATTAACTTCCCGTTCATATAATTCATGTATGGTTGCTAATTAATCGATAAACATACTCATAGCCTTCTTCCGAAGTACTATTCACCTATTCTTAATAAAATTAACACCTATATTCCTATGGAATTAATCTATCAAGAACGCAATAAAAACACGATATTTAATTAAGCATGGTGATTAAGTATTTCCTATCCTAACCACGAATCCGCCCCCCTTAAAAGGTTAAGAACATGCTTTCTTCAATTCTTTTCTAATCTAAACATAGTTTCCCAAACATAGCATAGATAATTGATAGAACTTAATTGATGGCCAAACAATTAAACAATTAGGCATAGAATTGAAGAAACAGCCATATAATCATGAATTATAATCAAGAAATCGTTAACTTCGAACAACAATATTCATGGCTAATCACAACCCCAGAACAAGGGGTGATTAGCTACTCATGTTTAAAGTAATCAAAATATATAGTATGGAATAAACTATAAAAATACTAAAAAAGGATGAAGAACTGATGATCGAAGCTTCCGTGCGATGTTCCGTTGTGTTTTGCCTCCCAAATCACGTTCTATCTGTCCCTCTTGGGTTTGGATGTGTTTATAAAGCGCCACAGGTGGCGCCAGGCGCTGCCTGTGGCGCCCAACTGCTCCTTCGCCCGTTTTTGTCTCGTTTTGGCTTGTTTCTTGCTCGTTTCGCCCCCAATTGCTCCCGACTCATTCCTACACATAAAAATACTTTAATTTAACATGAATCGTAGCAATTACCATCCCAATTTCATAAAACAAAAGCCAAATATGAGGTGATTTACATAGAAATATATATCTTTTACACCAAACATCACATGCCCATTTTTTGTGCTATGGTTCGTTGAGTTTGGCAGAGTAAAGAAAATTACTATTTTGTGGGTTGATGTGTCAACCTTTGATTCGTTAGGATTAGTGGCTTTGTCATGAGGTGTAGCATTAATTTGACATGGCTTTTTACGGTTATGTGTCATGTCCAACTTAGGATCTAATACTATGATTTTATGTACTATAGGTAGATGGTCATGAGTGGTATGCCATTGCTGGTAATTAGTAGACATGGGCTATTGGTCTGTTGTTGAGTGGTTGTTTTGCTCCTTATTAGGAAGTGGGTCTTTTCTTCGTATTAGGTTCATTAGGTTGGATGGGCTTGGCAGATGAGCACATAAGCATTGGCAAGCCCCGAAGGATTATTGGGTATTCCTTCGTGTCGGGAGGAGGTAGCGGTTGAAAAGAATAGAAGTGTGGATGAATCGACATCAAATATAGAATTATTGTTGTACACGATCTCCATTTTAGTAATCCTAGCTATCCACTCCACTATGTGGTAGTGTTCGTCCCCACTCCTTCGCAGGGGTACCTATGTTTGATTTCTTTTGAAAAGTGACAGTTTTCCACTATGCTTCTACTGGTAGGTGGTCTGTATGTGGTGTAGGTGATGAAGGTGTATTAGCAGTATGGAGTGGAGGTGGAGGTGAGTTAAGGACGTAGTAACAATTCCATATTGCATGCCTAAAACGACCACATTTAGTACAGATTAAATTAAGGCCTACATATAGCAATGTCTGTTTTTGGTTGCCTATGTGTATATGTGTTTTGAGTGGTTTTTTCTGTGGAATCTCAATACAAATACGGGCATACCTCCCTCTGCTGGTTGCCGAAGTACACGTATACACTTTCAGTAGTTATCCTAATTTAGAACCTACTCATTATAAGATTTCCAAATCATAAAACTACGTGGGAAGTTCAGGTAACCGAACCTAGAGTGTCGAGTATGTGAGTTGTGTGTTGGAAGCGATAAATTTTGGTTCCATTTTCGAAATTGAAAAGCACACATGAAGATTCTAAATAATATGGTAAAATCGAATCATCGACAATATGTATATCCGAGAGATTTTATTATGGGATACAATCGAAGGGTTCATAAAATTCAAAACTTGAGAAGTAAGGGAATATCGATGGCCTTTGTTGAACAGAGAACGAACGGGTGACAATTAACTTTGATCTCATGCTGGCCTTTACTTTGGCTACTAATAAGGGGTTGGATGGAGAGAAAGTAACTAATAATAAACCAAGATCCTCGGTGAAGAGCTTTATGCATGTTTTTTTTCCTTTTTAAGTTTGATTAGGAAGAAATCAAGATTCTAGGTCGATTAATGGAAGATCCTCAATAGGCTTCCAAAGTGAAGTGATTTTGTTTCAGAGTATCTGGTGTCCTATTTTTTCCCCAAAACTTTGACAACAATAGAAAATTGCTATAGGTAGTATATCTGGATTTATTAGAGGTGGTGAGTGGAATAAAATTGTCATCATCATTTTCACAGTTGGTGCTTTCATCTGAGAGGTCAATTTCCTTGTTCGTAGTATAATTTGCCGTTGGAAAGGAGGAGGATCGTGTGTTGGAGACTCGTGTCCTATAATGATAGATGAATCAAATTTCATTTAACTTCTTCTTTCAATTGAAATTGAGATTTTTGCCTATCCTCCTATTTTGAAAAAATGAAAACTTAGGTAAGTGCTTCTAAATATATGTATAAAAAGAATATCTTTCTGCTTTCCGTGCCCGTTATCATTAAAAATGTGGTTAGGATTTCCAGATTTTGGAGTGTTAACGCCGAGTGTCGCGCGTTCTCCTGCCCCTGTCACCTGAGATAAAGTCAACTGGAAACCGTGATCAGGCAGAGCGCTTTCAGAAAGAGGACTGTACTGATTATAGAGTAGCATTTTTCTCCTTCACATCGTCGGTCAACTCTGGGGACAGTAGATAGAGCTCGTCCTGTCAAATGGAGTGGAAGCCAAAGGACGAGGCCGAGAATATGTAATCGAACCTCTTTCTTTCACAGGAGAGGGGACAATATTCCTTACTTGAATTGGAATCTTAAGCAGCTCACTCCCGATCTTGTATAAAAGATTGCATTTAAAACAGGTGGGAGGAGGGGGGGGGGGGAAGATCAACAATTTGATGGTTCCAATGTCAGGTGATTCGTGATCAGAGGGAGAAGATACATGACTAGGGATGTTAGGACTCATTAGGAGGTCTGGGCATTAAGGAAATATAGTTGAAAAAGTAAAAATTAAAGTGTGTGGAAATTGAGAAGATACAATTTTTTTTTAGAGAGAGGCTCTCACATCTCTCTACAACTCATTTACGTTTGGTTTTCAAGTTAGAATTAGTTGATGTTCATATTAGAGATTAATACTCCCTAACAAAAATGACTTCAAACTTAAGTTTCGAATCTAAAACTTCAGTTTAAGGATGAAAAAGTTATTACTATTTTACTTTAATCCTTGTTGATAAAGCACATCGATTTATTCGTGTAAATAGTGAAGATTGTTTAAATATTAAAATTCATTTGCTTTCAACATAAGGTTGAGAGTTCGAGCCAAAATATTAAACAATTATTGTTTGCCTTTTGGGATTCGCAAGGTATTAGTCATTTAAGGATTAGTTGATATGCTGGAATTAAAGAAAATTCTTCGATGGAGAGTTCATTCTTGTAAATATATGCCATGGCTGCATCATTCTTTATTTAGAAAAACTTTAAAAGTGAATTTTGGAGAGATAAATTCACCATATAACTATCTTTTCAAGGTACATAAAAGCGGTAAATATAAGAGTGTTTAGATTGGCTTTTAAGTTGCTCAAATCAGCTTTTAAGCTCTTTTTAACTTTTTTAAGTGTTTGACAAAGTTAAAAAGTGACTTAAAACAAGTCAAAAGCAATAAGTTGGACTACCCCAACTTACTTCTTTTTGGCTTAGAAGTTATTTCTGCTGAAAAATATTTTTTTAAGCCAATCCAAACGGGTTCTATAACAAAATATAAAACATCTCAAATTATGAATTCTTAGAAATAAAAAAATGGTTATTTTATTATATGCGACCTAAAATTTAATCGAGAAACAAACAAAAATTAAAACTCAAAAATTTGAATCAGGCCTATCAATAATATCAAAACATTTATGTTAATTTCTTTTAATTGGAATTGATTTATATACTTGTTTAATTTTCGAGAAAAATAAAGTTATAAAATGACTTACTCACTTACCCTCGAATGTTGTGATAGAATGACTAACATTTTTTTCACCTTTGGTTTTGACCTCAAGTAGCTTTAAGCTTTTAGAATTTAAAAAAAATTAATAGAATATATTTCTTCATCTTGAACGGTTAGAATATATATCAATTTAGAGTTGAGACCCTAAATCAGATAATACACACTAAGTGAAAAAGGGGCTTTTAATATATTTGATGAGTCGATAAAAAATAATTATAATTGTCAGTCAAATATAAAAAAAATACATTAATTGTGTATAAAAATTTATATTATTAAGTAATATATAAAAAATACATTAAATTATATACTTGTTTATTTTTCGAAAAAAATAAAGTTATAAAATGACTTACTCACTTACCCTCAAATGTTGTGATAGAATGACTAACATTTTTTTCACCTTTGGTTTCGACCTCAAGTAGCTTTAAGCTTTTAGAATGAAAAACATTTAATAGAATATATTTCTTCATCTTGAACGGTGTCAATTGCGAGTTTACGAGCTTGATGAATGTAGAGCGCATCCAGAAGAATAGAATCAGTAAACGTCCAAGATGATCTGATGTCAAGAAGCTGAGAACAGTCTTTCAGCCAGTTTGTAATTTATTGAATAATAGCAGCCGGTTGAGATATTGGATTCAGAATATATATTAATTTAGAGTTGAGACCCTAAATCAGATAATACACGCCAAGTGAAAAAGGGGCTTTTAATATATTTGATGAGTCGATAAAAATAATTATATTCGTTAGTCAAATATACAAAAAAATACATTGATTGTATATAAAAATTTATATTATTAAGTAATATATAAAAAATACATTAAAGAGAGAAAATAGTTTTACTTTTACTTGGAAAAGTAAAAGAACAAAAATAAAGCTAGAGAGTCTCTTTCCCATTTTCCCCTTCTTTGGTTCCATCACCACCACTCACCCCATCTTTGCTGAGAAAACGATGTCGTATATCACCTGAACAAGAACAACAAAAAACCAAATCAAACCACCACCCCCATTTCCCCTTCTGCTGTGAATTGTAGTAAAGTTCCAATCTTTTTGTATTTTTTGTGCTTGTTGTGAAGAAAAGATTCAATCCCAGAAGGAAAAAAATGAGCTTAGATCCAGTGGTGTCATCTCAAGGAAATCTCGATGAGCAAATTGCTCAGCTTATGCAGTGCAAGCCCTTATCTGAACAAGAGGTAAAATTTCACCTTTTACCCATTTGAATTTTATTGCTGTTTTTGTTAATGGGTTTTGCTTCTCTTAATGAATTTTGGAAGATTTTTGGATCTGAGTTTGATTATTTTTTGTGTTTTTTTTTGTATGTCTTTTTATTTATTTCATGATTTGTTTGTTGATCTGAGAATCTGTGTGGTATATTTTTTCCTCTTTTGGAACTTTTGAGGTGATGAGGAAATTATATGAATCAGATTGTTTTGTTCTTCAGAATTGTTATATGGGTAATTTCCAAAATTTGAAATTTTTTCAATTTCCTACTTTTTTGTTTTAAGTTTTTTTGTTCCATATTGAGTATAGTTATAGAAAAAAATAGTTGGTGAAGTTTGTAATTTAGCTTAAAAAAATAAATTCTTATGAATGATTGATTAATTTCAGTCGTTTGGTAATGGCTCCAACCTCTAGCTGTAAAACAGTGAAATATACCGAGACAGTATATTTTTGTTACTATAAAAGCCTCAATATGTGTTTCTTATTTTTCACAAAATCAAGTGGAAAACTTGGTTAGGTCTTGCTGTTCTTTTACCTTAAAGTTACAACTAGTTTTCGACATACAAATGGTTCATGTTGTCAGGTTACATTTTCTTCTTATTTGTCTTGATTCTCTTTTCTTCAGGCGATCCAAGATCCTAATGATAACTTGCCGAAGTTTAATACTTGAACATGTTTCTTAATCAGCAAGTGATTCCTGTTATATCTTCATGAACTTGTAATCTTGCCATAGTAATAGTTTTTCAAGTAGAGAGATGGTGCTTGGGATTACATACCCTCTAACAAAAACAAAAAGAAGGGTTCCCATCTGTGCATTTCTCTATTCCTGTAGTGACGAGTGAGCTGATAAATTAGCGTGTCCAGTGGTTAATCATGCCAAAAGAAAGTAGTCTAAATAGAAGTTTGTAGCAATACTTTGGCTCTTCTGCTAAACTTGATTTTAAAACTTATATTTGGGATAGCCCGATGAGCATTCTTCAAAATCGAACTTGTTATATTTTTGAGCTTACAACATTCGAGTGTATGTCTATGGCTGCTCTTGTCAATGGCTGCTCTTGTCAATGGCTTGTTGCATGTAGTCTTTTCTTAATTTGCCTTTCTTTATGGCTTCTTGCTATGTAAAAAAAAAAGGTGTTACATTTTTAACCTGCCGGATTTTTTTACTTTTATTTTATTTTAATGTCATTAGGTAAGAGGATTATGCGGGAAAGCAAAGGAGATCTTAATGGATGAAAGCAACGTGCAGGTACTGTACTTTTAAAGATTGCCTTTTCTCTTTTTCTTTGCGGCTGTTTGTTTTCCTTTTTCGGAGGGGAGGACGGGTCTTGCTCAGGACTTAAAATTCCTCCTTTTGTTTTGAATTAAGACTTCCCCACCAAATTATGCTTGTTAATCACTTTGTTTTCAAGTTTCACATGGTAACAAAGATGGTCGTGATCTATCTCTGCAGTGATTTTTGTGTTTGTTTTATCTTTTGAGAAGGAATTTGTGTTTGTTTTTTTTCTTTACAAAAAGTCTGTTTATTCTCGTTCACATCATTGCAATGAAAGGGGTAAAACTTTATAAATATAGGTGTATGAGAGGTGCAAAGAGAGGTGTATTCTAATAAAAGATTATTATTTTCTCTAGATTGTTGAAGCTTTAGTCCACAAGCATGTAACCAAGGCTTTAGCCTACATTAATATACTTAAAACAGTACCTAATCTGATTTTATATCTGATACAAGATCATACCGATTCATTGTATGAGACTGAACTTAAAAACAAATTATTCTCTTATCAAGCTGTGAGAACTTTCTGGCATTCAGATTTAACATTTATGTCTTATTAGAAAGATTTAGAAAGTGCATGATTATTTGATTGTAGGATTGAATGGTTTTAATTTTCCCTGCTGCAGCCAGTGAAAAGCCCTGTGACTATATGTGGTGATATTCATGGGCAGTTCCATGATCTTGCTGAACTTTTTCGTATTGGTGGGAAGGTACCTGCACTTTTGTCCTTTGCTTTGTCTTTCTGGATTTTGTTTATCTTTATGGGACTAGTCACTAGGTTCTTGCTTAGGAAAGAACAACTGCCGTTTCATCTCAAAAGAACAACTGCCTTTTTCACTTCCTCTTTCGGTGGCAATCAACATTTGAAAACATGTTAGGTATTTGGTTGGTAGAGACTCTCTCTCACTCGCTCTCTGTGTGTGCGTGCTGAAGGAGGAAGGGGAAATTGTTCTCAATATAGTTTCTAGAGATAAACGAGGGTGCATATATTGTTATCTAACTATTGAAGTATGTATTTGCTATAATCAATTTCTCTCTCTCTCTCTCTCTCTCTCTCTCTCTCTCTGTCCGTCTGTTTCCAAGGATGGGCCTGTAATTTAACTCCTTCACATAAGTGGAGGGATAAACAAAACCATATGCAAGAGAAGGATCAAGGACCTAATATCCTTAGAAATCCCATGAGTGGTCATTTGATTAACATGCTTTTAGGGCTTGTTTTATGGCTAGTGAGCTATAAAATGCTACTCCCCCCGTCCCAGTTTATGTGAACCTTTTGGGTTTTTAAGAGTCAATTTGACTAATCTTTGAAGCTAAATTGGACTATATTAACTCGATTTTTAAAAGTTAAAATTTAGACATCAAAAACTATACTAATGTACTATAATTGCAATTTTTCTCATGTCAATATGATGAAAAAATGTTTTTCAAAATTTTGGTCAAAGTTTACATAGTTTGAATCTCGAAAAGCGAGAAGGGTCACATAAACTGGGACAGAGGGAGTAGTTATAAAGAGGGAAAAAAACAATTGGGGTTCTATTTTACTGAATTTCTTGATAACTTTTAGCTTCTTTTTATTTTAGAATGATTTGTATTTTGTAATGCCTATACTTTAATGAGGGTGACGGCAGTCAAGTTGTTTTTCTAATATGTTCTGTTTTTTCTTTATTTGCAGTGTCCTGACACTAACTATCTATTTATGGGAGATTATGTAGATCGTGGATACTATTCTGTTGAAACAGTAACGGTGAGGTTTTTTTTAGCTCTTAAACGTCCAAATGCAAGTAGAGTGATTTTATTACTTTTTCATGGATAGAAGTAGGAGGATTTGGTTGTGCACCAATATCTCAATTGCTTACGGCAAAGCAATGCCGTGCTTACTTATTTCCTTCAGTAGGCCCTGGACATCTCTCTTCCCTTCTTATCGTGTTGACCTTTTCGGGGAAGATGCTTCGGAGGGGATGATTTTTTGGAGGTGGTCTTTAAGACTTGGAGATGTGTTCTATGCTTTCCACTAAAATCTGAAGTTTGCAAAGCTTTTTCATTGGTGTTACTATTTGAGTGAAACTGGTAAATTCATGGGGTCCGAATTGACACTTTTCTGAATTGGTGTTTAACTGGGGTCGTGGAATGTACAATATAAATTGTACGTCACTACAGGTATTAGGAAAGCTTTTCACTGCTTAATGGGTGCCAACTTTCGATGGCTTAATATCATCTGCTTACTGCTAGTGATGGTGTCATTTTGACTATTAACTTGTTTTTGCAGCTTTTGGTGGCTCTTAAAGTTCGCTATCCTCAGCGGATTACAATTTTGAGAGGAAATCATGAGAGTCGTCAGGTATATATAATTATATTAGGATTTCTTTCTTTACATTTTGCATCAAATGGGTTCTTTTTGAGTTGCATTGCAAATACTTGCTCTTCCATTTCTATTTTGGTTGGGGCTTGGTTCATGTTTAGATTTTGAGCTCTGATTGTCTGTTTAAAATCTTGCAGATTACTCAGGTGTATGGGTTTTATGATGAATGTTTACGAAAGTGAGTCCTCCTATTTTATGCATTTTCTTGGTTGCATTGTCTCATAACTTTATTGTTTTCGGGGGTGGAGTGGTGTAACTGACTGACTGCATTTGCCCTTTACAGATATGGTAATGCCAATGTGTGGAAGACTTTCACAGATCTATTTGACTATTTCCCTCTCACAGCTTTGGTTAGTATTATTTCCTCGATTTAGTTTTGTTGCTGATTTTGTGGACGAGTACTATCTATTAATTTTATTTTACATTTATGTCTCGTTGTGTTTTTCTCTCTTTTTAATACGTATTTAGCTGATGCTGATGCTTAAATCTTGGGCTATGGATATTCAAAGAACTTTTAATGTTTTCATGGAATTATATTGAGATGGCCTTGAAGTTGGACACCAATTTGTTGTGTTCTAAGTTGAATTAAGCATCCCATAACATGCTTTTATGTATTTCTTAACTCAAGGGAGGGGCACTAATAGTATTATCATACTATGAAGTTGCTGCTTTTCATGGTAAAAACAATGACAGGTTGCACATGTTTCTGATGAATGGAAAACTAGCTTTGCGAAATAAGCTAGGTTGTTGACTATTCCTGAATTTTGTGGGAAGAAGTGATATTACATTTTCTGTAGGCATAAATGTTCATATGTTTGAACATGTGATTAGAACTTATTAGGATAACCTAGTTCACTTACTTCATTGAAAAAATAAAAAACTAATTTTGTTCGGCAATATGTTGGGCAGCCCAAGGAGCTGTTTTTGTACATGACTTGTAGATTGTATGTAGGCCTTATTTGGGAACACATTTTAGTGGTTCAAAATCACATTTGGAGCTCCATTATGATGTTCAAAGTGTTCTGCAACCTACATTACTCGCATTCTATGCATTTCAACTTGGTTTTGCTTGTACGACACAAAACTATCTCAGAGAAGCTTTTTCTTTCCCAAATGTACAACAACAACAGCAAACCCAGTGTAATCCCACAAGTGGGGTCTGAGGAGGGTAGTATGTATGCAGATGTGAATTTTGCATTTAGCTCTCTGAAAATGTCAAGATATTTTGCCAAGGGAATAGCAGCTAATTTATAAGTGTATATTGAACATTATCAAAATATAAATTTGTAAGCATTTTGATTGCCGAATAGTGGAATCAGCCATTGATGCTTGCATCAGGGTAGGCTGCCTACATCACACCTCTTGGGATGCGGCCTTTCCCCGGCCCTGCGGGATGCTTCGTGCACCAGATTGCCCTTTTTTGATTGCCGAATAGGTAACATTTAAGCTTGTGTATGACATAATCATCAATCCTTGTTTGATGGAGACCTGTTGCTAATTGGCATGTAATTAACTATTCAAAGAGCTCCTTTCTGTCCCCCTTCTCTCTGCCCATCTGGTGGAGCGGTGATTGGAAGAACAGCTTACTGATTTATTTTTGGCCATGCGTTTTGACTGAAGTTAGTCCATCTGGTGGAGCGGTCATGGGAAGAACAAAACTTACTGATTTATTTTTTTGCCATGCGCTTTGACTGAAGTTAAACTAATTAGCACTCCACCAACATGCAAAATATCATCACTGTTGCATTATTGCAATGTTTGCTTGTTGTTGATGGATATAGGTTTTCTTTCTGTATAGTTGCAGGAGGAAAGATGTGCTTCTTGTGCAATTTCTTGTTTATATCTTAAACTTGCTTCTTCTTTTTTTTCCGAAGTACTTGTGGTCTTGAAATTGTACTGACAGGTTTTCTGGAGTCTTTCTAGGTTGAATCCGAAATTTTTTGCCTCCACGGTGGTTTGTCGCCATCTATTGAAACTCTTGATAATATACGTAATTTTGACCGAGTCCAAGAAGTTCCACATGAGGGGGCTATGTGTGATCTTTTGTGGTCTGATCCTGATGATCGTTGCGGCTGGGGTATTTCACCCAGGGGTGCTGGATATACATTTGGCCAAGTAACACACCTACTCTGTATCACTTCAATTTTTTCTGACGTATCTAGTGGTTTTTATTTGTTTGTATGAGCTAATGTTATCGTGTTTTGTATTCTAACAGGATATATCCGAGCAGTTTAACCACACCAACAACTTAAAGCTAATTGCAAGAGCACACCAACTGGTCATGGAGGGATTCAATTGGGCTCATGTAATTAGTCCTATAGACCTTATATATACTTTGCGTGCAAATTTGATCCAAGAGAGACTGATTTAACCACTTTCTTGTTGCAGGATCAAAAAGTGGTTACCATATTTAGTGCCCCTAATTATTGCTACCGCTGTGGGAATATGGCATCCATCTTGGAAGTTGACGACTGCAATGGCCATACATTCATTCAGGTTTCTCTCTCTCACGAACTGCTATTTTCCAAGATGACAGACGAGTAGCTTTTGCAAATAATATTATCTTACCTTGAGAATTGTTACACCCTCTGTTTTATTTTATATGTTGCCATATAAATTGGAACAAAAAGATTATTGTTCTTGTTATTTGGAACGAATTTTTTCTTCTTGTAGTTTGAACCAGCTCCTAGAAGAGGGGAACCAGATGTAACCCGAAGAACGCCAGATTACTTCTTATGATGAAGCAGCAGAAACTTGGTGATTTTGTTGCAGCAGGTCTTGCTAAACTTGGTGAGCTTCCTAGGAGTTCTATAGTTAATACTGCTATAGAGTATCACGATACTGCGATTGCATGAAGCATGTACATCGGGCAGGTGACGTGTTCTTCCTCTCAGAGTTCTCCTGAAACTTCATGGAAATGCAGTGAAGAGACAGTTAAACCGATAACGGAGTCACCACTGCAAGTATCATTTCCAACAAACAATGTTCAACCGTTTTCTTTTCCTTGCATATCTTTTTGGTTACTAGTAGAAAGGACCATCATTTCCGTCGTCGATATTTTTGTTCCCTCTGTAGAAAGACCATCTCTCGTCTGAGCTCTGTGGGGGGCAAGATATTATTTCTACCTTATAATGGGTGCTTGAGTAATTTATTTTCTTTTCCCTTGCTCAGCCTGCACTCTTTTTTTCAATTTTGCAAAGTGGTTATATTCAAGTTGATCTTGCCTATACGTCTTTCTAGTGTATGTGTGATTTCACAGGATTAATCAGCAGCCTATTCTAGTTTGCTGCATCCATCACTCAATATACATTTTAATTAGTGAAAGTTATTAAAGTTAACTGTACTGTTGTCGGGATCATTAAATTGAACTATCAAGTCATAAATGATTCAATTATCTGGATGGAAAGAATTGCTTAATTGGTACATAACAACAAGAGCAATAACAAATTTAATGTATTTTTATAAGTAGAGTTTGGGGAGGGTGTGACGTACGCAGCCTTATTCTTACGCTGAAAAGACAGACTGTATGCGAAATACCCTCGGTCGCCGAAGAAAAGATGAAATACCCTCGGTCGAAGAAAAGATGAGAAGAAGTAGAGGCGACATGTATACATTTAAAAAAAGAAGAGAAAATGCGAGTGATTCTCCCGTATCACTTTAAGGCTAGACCAGAAGAAAATAATTTTTCGTCACATTCTTCTTTCTTCTTGATTTTACGATATTATTCTAACAAAAGCTAGTGATTGGCTGATAGTAGTTGCGGCTAAAAATTGAACTTAAGATTGTCGAATTTAATCTATCTGGTAAATAGTTTGGCATGGACATACATTGTGAGGGAAAGTCTACCTGCACATGGTATGTTTTCTAGTCCACATGGTCTGTCTATGTGAAACTTACCCGATATCTTCTAAAACATAATAAATTAAAAGACTTTCGTTTGCATGTGTCAATAACTTAGATTTAATCATAGAATTCAAGACAAATTTGGAATTGTTCAAGCAGAGAATGGCATTTCCTTCTATATTAATACAATACAATAATTATCTTTACACCTTACAACTTTCTGTATTTTGTCTATTGAATGGCCAAACTTGGCAGTGATAGAGCTCTAACATATGAAACAGGTAAAGTTACCAACTTTTTGGCCCTTCCAACATAAGCTCTCTTTGTTAAGTTATCATAATCATTTTCCTCTATTGCATCCAAAATTTTCCTGTACAAAATTAAGGATGACCAAACCTGCACCCAAGAAAACATATAACAAACTGATCAAGACTTAGTAAAAACAGGACATTATAAGTGCTGTTTTTTAAAGTTTAGGTACACACTATCCTCGCGTGCTTTGCATGGCTGTTGTCCGCTCGTGTCATGAGAACACGAGGGAAGACAAGTTCTTGGTCATAAATATAGGGTCTTTTCGACCACTAACTATACTATATAGCCGATTAAATGGCCACCACCACCTAGGTGTATATGTTTTGCATTCAGTTCTAGCTATTTCAATACCTTCTAATCGATCTGAACAACGTAACAAATGGAATATCCTTATGTTTCTTGTTTGGGACAAAAAACTTAAGTAATAACTTCCATGAACGTTTGAATTGAATCAAATTATTTTAACTTTTCATTGAAGATAATTTGGTCATATCAATGGTGTTTGTGAAAGATAAGTGGTTTAACCTGTATGAACACTAATTTTGAGAGCCTGAATCATATCTAGCGTTGGTATGGATGCAAATTTTTACCATTTTACTTAAGTCCACAAAGTCTAAGAAGGTTATGTCCATATTGTAAGAGTATGTGAAATGATCTTTGAAACACAAAAACACAACTGCACCCAAGAGCGTGGTATAGCGGTCAATGAAGTGGGTGAAAACTATGGGAAATCACAGTTCAAATCCTAGCAGTGACAAAAGGCATTAGGTGATTTCCTCCTGTCTAACTAAGATTGGTAGGCAGAGATAAGAGTTACTTGATACCTGTGCTGGTGGGAGACCTTTATCACAAACGCGCACTCACACACAAGGATGAAAAATGTAGTTAAACCTCTCCTTTATTTTCACAACTTTCTGTGTGTGGTTTTGTCATATACATGAATCTTGATTAACCTTTGCCTATCTTGAATTGAATACTTAATACTGTAATTTTTTGAAAGTGAACTTACCGGCCAACGGCTAGCTTTGTTAAGATGAGAAGCACCCTCCTCAGCCAGCTCGAAGTAGAATCTTGCCCTTCTGATCTGCTCCTTCATGAATTCCCTCCATTGATCAGTGACTTTTCTCGAGAACACGTCTTCGTCACATATTCCATACTGTGCAAGTTCATCTTGTGGCAGATAAACTCTTCCTCTCAATGCACTAAAACAGATCAGTAGCAAAAATGGTTAGATAATCTAACATGGCAAGTTGGATTTACACTACCAAGAATTGACCTAAATGTGAACTTACTCTTCTCCAACATCTCTAAGTATGTTAGTAAGTTGATTCCCTATGCCTAAATGAAGTGCTGAATTATATACAGTTTGAGCTGAAACTGGAGATTCTGGTGCAATTCCCATTATTGGTACGCTCATTAGTCCAACTGTTCCAGCCACACAGTAGCAGTACATGTACAGCTCCTGGAAATTTGCATATCGGCTTTTCCTCGTATCCATTCTCATTCCCTCTATCATGTCCTTGAATGGCTACATATCATAAACGCGAAAATCTGTATCAACTTACTAAACAGTTTAGCCTATTTTTAACAAGAATGAAGGGGATATTGAATTTCTTTTTGTACCTTGATGTCTAAAGGGAAGTTGGAGATGGTATCGGTTAAAGCAGAATCAAGCATGTCATAAGGTCTGCAGTTAAAAATGTCTTCTAATCTTTCTTCCCATCTATCAAGAGCAGTGTTGTTCATGTAGTCAGCATTCGGTCCATCGACAAGTTCATCTGTTCTTCTGCACCATACTTCAAAAAAAGAAGCAGAACAATTTTCAGTTCAACTTTCAAGATACAGATCAAATACAAGTTCCATACAGTCTTTGCTTCAATTCCAATATTGCATATTGTTAATTTAGACCTTAATATTAAGGCCTAGTAATTTGTTTAAAGCTTGAGATCACTGTATCACTATAGCTTACCATAGATAGCCCATATTGCTTTTTGTCTCTCTGCAGTCATCAGTTTAGTTCCTGCAACATGATCAAATTGAACTTTAGTCATAAGGAGGTTAAACTCGGAGATAATAACAACAACAAACCCTGTGGAATCCCACAAATGGGGTCTCGGGAGGGTAGTGCGTACTCAGACCTTACCCCTACCTTAGGAAGGTAGAGAGGCTGTTTTTGGTAGACCCTCGACTCAATAACAGAAAAGGGAGCAATAAACAAACAATAGCATAAATAAGGTAATAGGACATTAGTCGTATAACCTTCAAAATGAAAACTTTGAAAGTGAAACTTAAATAGCACATTAGCAATGATAGCAAAATTTGAAGCCATAAATTGTACAAGAAAGAGATATCTATCACACATCACTTGATATTATACTATTTGTCATATGTCAGTCTTGGAAAAAAGGGATCAAGAGATGAACCTAAGTAGAAAGTTTTAGCATATTCTGCACAAATTTTTCTGCATAATTCATAAGCTTCTTCAAGAAACATAGGATCAAAACTTGGCTTTCTATAACTATCATTTGTAACATGTGTTTGCCTCCAAACAACTTCGCGAACACGTTGATGAGTATGAGCAATTCCTTGTACTGATAATTCATGGATTTTACTTTGTCCCTTCTTCTTAGGTGCAACTGTAAGAACTTCAGCTCTTATAGGTAATTTTCCTCTGCATTTTTTAGATGAAAATCTTCCCTTTCCTGCTCTAAGGCAAGAGTTGGCTGAATAAGGAAGTGTTGCTGGACACATCTTCTGTTTTACAAACTACAGAAGATGTAGGAAATGAGAGTCTCTGCCTAAAGAAATGTTGTGGTGATAATTTATAACAATGAACTAACAAATATCTCTCAGTTATTAAGAATTTAATTAATTATAGTTTAGAATAGGTTGGCACAAATATCTCTCAGTTATTAAGAATTTAACTAAGTATAGTTTAGAATAGGTTGGCTGCAAAGTTCTATAACTTGACAATTACAATGAAAAAAGACTATTTATGAGCTTATTTTGGACTTCTCAAAAAACACAAAGGTGGTTATAACTTTGTCATTTCCTCCATGCTTTTTAATATTCGAGTTAACTTAGTCCCCAACTTGTTTAGAACTAAGGCGTAGTCGACCCCAACTTGTTTGGAACTAAGATGTAGTCGACTCCAGCTTGTTTGAGATTGGGGTGTAGTCGTTGTTGTTTATACTGAAAGTGTATAACCTGCTTTGTTTTCCGGGTTTGTAATTTTATCCTATTTTGGACAGTTATCTATCGTTATTTTTTAGGTGATTGACTAGTGTGAAAAATCTTTTACACGTCGATATATATTAGTTAAATTCTTTTAACATTTTATTTCAGAATGCTTAATATAAAATAAGAAAATGCTATTGCAGAGCTCCATGTTACTCAAGATTCCCATATGAATTGTTGTCTTAGGCCATGATCATTATTCTTTTGTCTCTTAGTCTAAATCAGGAGTGAACTTCTAGTGAGATTTACCAAATAGCTGGACCACCAAGCTTTGGTTTAAAAAATTATGTACTTCTTTTCTTGTTTTACAAAAACTAGTGCTTACTTTTCTAAATTACTTTTCTAGTGCTTATATATATATATATTTGTTATTTGTTAACATTATTTTTTGGTAATATACAACAACCCAGTAAAATCTCACAGATGGGATCTGAGGAGAATAATGTGTACGTAGACCTTACCCTTACTCCGAAGGAATAGAGAGGCTGTTTCCGATCTTTAATTTTTGGTAATATATGAGAAAGAATTCAAGAACTATGATCAAGTTCTACATTTTCCAAAATTTATCTTACACTTTTAAACACATTAAAACTTGTTACACCATTCTTTAGTTTTGTTGGAATCATGGTAGAAGAAACGATGCAAGATTTCTAATACTTTTATTCTTTAAGCATATAGTTTTCGAAGTTCACTAACCCGACTAATCCAATTTACGCCATAATGCTCATTAAGGAGGGTAAAACAGTTCCAACAAAAAGGTTTTCGAAACTTAAACTCGAGACATTTGTTTAAGTAAAATATTAGGATGACACATACACCTGCAAAAAGTTATAATATTTCTGATAGTTCTAAGTTAAATCAGAAGCAAAGTCAAGATTTAAAGTTTATGAGTTCTGAACTTGAACTGATAGTTCATCTTAATTATTAGGTTTGTAATAAGATAATTTACATATTTAATAAATTTTTTAATAAGTACAAAGTTTAAGCAAAAACTATTAGATTCATTTGAACCGTACTTAATACTCTAGCTCTGCCACCAGGGGCAGATCTACATTAACCATACCAGGTGCTGAAGCACCCATTAATCCCGACGCAAACTCTGTATAATTATATAGAAAATACAGAGAATACTGGTACAAAGAACTAGCAAACACCCATTAAATAAAAAGTCTTCTTAGTGCTTTGGTTAAGAGGTGAGAATAGAGTGTACAAATATGAAGTGGTTAGGGATCAATTCTTACATGAACCAATTTTTTTATATGGCCAGAAAGTGAGCACCCACCCACGACCTTAAAATTCTGGATCCACCACTGTCTGCTACTGAGTTAGATACATAGTATTGTTGGTATTAGAGGCATAATGCTTATTCCGGAAATGCTGTTTTGTCTTTTTACACACAAAATGTTGAAAATTTGTTGGAAGAATCGTCCCTCGAGCAAAAAAGAATTGAGGATCTTGGCTACATTTGATACCTCTAAGAGAAGCTTTCAGAGTTTGGTTCTTTTTTGGCAATATATGAACAAAATAACAATAGGGGGAATTTTTAGGAATAAGAAAAGTATATACAGTGGAATAATGCGATGTGGGAGTAAATTAAAATCCATTTGAAAGAGGTCGACATCAATTTATAAGATTGTTTTGTTTTTTTTTTTCATTGTTGTTTTCCTCGAATGCGTGGATATCCTTATGAAATTATCAACCGCCTTAAATTATATCAATAGCGTATCAACTTTTTATAAGGTCTGATAAAATTAACTTACTATTGTACACGACTTTTCATATCAGATTTGATACGATAATATAGAAAAAAGAGTGAGAATCTTCACGCGACTCAAACCTTCTAACTTATTGGTTATAGATTTTTTTTAAGTCGTTGCTCCACTCAAGAGAATCGATAGTGTCCTACTTACTCTTCATGTGATTCGAACCTTCAACTTGCCGATTGGCCGTAAAATTACTCTGTATCGGTAGAGTAAATAAATAAATAAAATTACGTGATTATATATATAAAGTTGTAAGCAGTATACCACAAGGCGTTTGTAGTCCAACGGTTAGGATAATTGCCTTCCAAGCCATAGACCCGGGTTCGACTCCCGGCAGACGCATTAGATATTTTTTTTTTACTTTATACCGAGCTATTTTTTATTCTTTTTCTAAATGATGCATGTATCATTTTTCATTACATATTACACGTCTTTTGTATTGTTGACTCTTATATTCACGAGATACATCTCTGACAAGTTGAAGTTTTCGAATCGTTATTTGTTGATTAGAGGTGTCTAATGAAATTTCATATCGTGTTTGAAGGGCTATATATATTTTTTGGCTATTTATTTTTTCTAATGCTGCACATATCATTTTTTATTATCGCACCATCAACTTTAATATTACACGCTTTTTAATTTGTTGACTCTTATATTCACGAGACACATTTATATATAGGTGTCTAATGAAATTTCATATCGCGTTTGAAGGGCTATATATATTTTTTGGCTATTTATTTTTTCTAATGCTGCACATATCATTTTTTATTACCACGCCATGAACTTTAATATTACACGCTTTTTAATTTGTTGACTCTTATATTCACGAGACACATTTATGACAAGTTGAAGTTTTCGAATCGTTATTTGTCGATTAGAGGTGTCTAATGAAGTTTCATATCATGTTTGAAGGGCTATATATGTATGTGGCCATTCAATATCTTTCTTCTTCCTTAAGAGATGACTTCAATTTATAAGATTGTTTTGTTCTTTTTTTCATTGTTGTTTTCCTTGAATGCGTGAATACCCTTATGAAATTATCAACCACCTTAAATTTCAAATGAGCTTTAAATTTTATGTATCAATAATGTATCAACTTTTTATACGGTCTGATAAAATTGATTTACTACTATACACGATTCTTCATATCAAATTTAAAATGATAATATATAAAAATAAAAAAAAAATAAAAAAGTGAGAATTTTCACATGACTCAAATCTTCAACTTATTGGTTATAAATTTTTTTAAATTTTTTTTATAAGTCATTGCTCCACTCAAGAGAATCGATAGTGTCCTAAATCTTCATGTGATTCGAATCTTCAACTTGCCGATTTGCCGTAAAATTACTCTATACCGCTAGAGTAAATAAATAAATAAAATTACATGATTATATATTTAACATTATAAGCAGTATACCGCAAGGCGTTTGTAGTCCAACGGTTAGGATAATTGCCTTCCAAGCAATAGACCCGGGTTCGACTCCCGGCAGACGCATTAGTGTTTTCTTTTCTTTTGCTAAATGATGCATGTATCATTTTTCATTACTGCGCCATCCGCTTCCATATTACATGCTTTTTGTTTTGTTGACTCTTGTATTCACGAGATACATTTCTGACAAGTTGAAGTTTTTGAATCGTTATTTGTTAATTAGAGGTGTCTAATGAAATTTCATATCGTGTTTGAAGGGCTATATATATATATTTGGTGCCATTTATTTTTTTCTAATGCCGCACATATCATTTTTTATTACCACGCCATCAACTTTGATATTACACATATGGAACTTCTGACGCATCTATTTGTGTTAAGGGTCCTAGATATGTAACTGCTCAACATATCATCTTGCCGCCTTATGTAGAAATCGTTGATAATACACAACATATAGCCAGTTTTTTTGTTTTGTTGACTTTTATATTCACGAGACACATCTCTAACAAATTGAAGTTTTCGAATCGTTATTTATCGATTAGAGATGCCT
Source organism: Nicotiana obtusifolia (assembly GCA_002018475.1). Taxonomy (NCBI): domain Eukaryota; kingdom Viridiplantae; phylum Streptophyta; class Magnoliopsida; order Solanales; family Solanaceae; genus Nicotiana; species Nicotiana obtusifolia. The sequence goes on from MCJB01027950.1 coordinate 76,247, forward strand.
AATGAAATTTTATATCATATTTGAAGGGCTATATATGTATTTGGCCATTCAATATCTTTCTTCTTCCTTAAGAGATGACTTCAAAATTTTATTCTCATGAAATTGTTGATTCTAATGGGGAGATTAAAAGGAAAAGAGAATTCTAAATTGAAAAAAAAGAAGCAGCATAAAGGAGGTCTAGCCAAAATGAAGGGTTGTTATTTTCTCTAATTCTTATTTTGTTTTATTTTAAATTTTTTTTCATATACGTGTACACTTTGTGTTCAATTTTAATTGATTTGTCATAAACTAAGGCCACCTTTGTTTGATAGGGGTGGTTTTCCTCAACTAAATCAAAGTAACAACGACCGTTAGGTCCCGCGTTCGAGTCACGCTGGAGGAAAAATGTGAAAACACTATAGATTCTCCTAATTTGGGGGAAAAAAAAAATCAAAGTAACAAAAGGAACAAATACTTTTTGATATATGATACTTGGATTCTACAATAGAAGATCATACAAGAATTGGCACATTTACTATATCAAAGTCTCAAACGGCAAGCGAGATAAATCCAAACATGAAAAATCACTTAAAGAAGTGACAAATAATAAAATATGTGGTCACTAACAAAGCATATTGTTTAACCAAAAATATGACTTGTCATTCAAATAATTAAATACATGTGCTTAGTTAACAATAATATTTTTAGATGTAACTTTCGAGGATGCAATATACGTTATATAGATTTGGTTGAATAGTGATAAAAATATGCAATAACTATTCGAAAAAGTATGAGTAATAATGTAACATTTAATAGCAATAAATAACAATAAATGATATTAAAGTAAATAGGATGAATGATTCACCTAATAAAGGATGAACTAGATGGTTGTTCCTCCTGACAATGATGCGCGACAGACAAATCCTCGAATGTTGAAAATTTCTCGGATTTGATGGAACGGTATGAAATAATATAGACAAACATCTTAGTGAAAAGGTGGTATTTGTATCTTAGTAAGAGAGAGAATATGTTTTTGTCAAAGTGTGTTATTATAAATGAATATCGCATGTCTCTTTCGTTGTCTCTTTTTTGTATATATATGCGACATATTCCTAAGAAACCATAATAGTACAAGTGTAGAGAATATCCACTAGAATATTTTCTTTTAATACCCTATCCTGTCAAACTAACCGTTACAACTCCCATCAATGATATTCAACCTCGTCCTCAACCCTTATTGTCATCTCGATTACGGTTCTCATCGACATATCAGCCAAGGACTTGCTTGTCACGATCCAATTTAGGATCATGACCGGCGCTTAAGAGCAAGTGCACCTAAGTAAGCCTCATCGGTATTTTACAGAAAATCGGACACAATTTTTCCTATTTTAGGACTATCCAAAAGTTTTCCTGTCTCATAAACAATATATAACCAACCAACATTCACCTAAACCAACCACAATCTTAATGAACTAACCGAAAATGAGCTTTTACCAACACAATGAGCTTTTACCAACACTACCATAATAATACTAAGCCCATCTCAAAAATATGGAAAAAAAGTGCAATACTAGTAACTAGTCCAATATAACGAACGAATACTCTTGACACTAATAAAAATGACTATGGAGCGACTGTAAGAGTTCAAAAGGAAAGACGATAATAATAATTAAACTCTTCGCCCACGCGAACAAGTGCGGGGCTCATCAGAATCTATCAACTCGTGTACTATAATTAACGAAATCCTCGCTCACGTCAACTGGTGTATCTGTAAAAAAATGCGGAATAAGTCGCTAGCTCAGTGAGTAATAACACTTAACCAACCCCGTTTTTAATTGGGACATGTCAGAAAACATGCTAGTATATTAACCAGAAAATATCATATGAATGCCTTTTGTAAAACGGTAAATATAGTCAGATTTTTCATGTGTTTCTTGTAACAGAAATCAATTCAACAAATCAGTAATAAATTCGGTAAACACTATCTCATAGTAAATCTTTATGTTTGGGAGGTTTCCAAGAAAGGATCATATAATATGTATCTCTGTGTGGACCCCTTCGTAAAAGGAATCAAATATAACTGTAGGTCCCTACTCGAGGGAAAACTATAAGTGTATGCTAGTTCTACCTTCCCACTAGCGAGGGCTATAACTGTAATCGGTAATCTGTAAATACAAAGTACATCAGTTCTAACAAACCGCCATTAGTTACGGTATCCTTCAAAGTCTCCTCCCGTTTATTCTTTTTTTGCAAGCAGTAAATATTCATAGGAAAGCATTTTCAAAATTGTACAGGACATTTCAATTATTATTAATCATGTTATCCCATTTCGGTAATAGTAATCATATCTTAAATAATAGTAAAACATATCTAGTAACAGTGAGGAAATTTTAAATAACTGTAAACACCTCAAGTAAACTATCCAATACCATATCAAGTAAAAGACTTGTCCCACATGCAAATTTCAAACATTCGGTAACAATTACTATTTGCAAATCATATATAAACTATGCAAGTTATAAAAACACAAGTTGCGATAAGATTACTACTCACTGGACTTGTGCCGAATTACCGAATATGTCACCACAAGCAATCCGTTCGACTTCTTCAATCACCTACATCATGTTAAAATCAATCTATATATCATTCGTGAACCATCAACATACCAAATCAAAATAACTGGCCCTTATGATTTCTTGTTTGACTCTTAATTTGTCAAATTGGATTTTTCCACTCTACCGGAGAGTACTTCTATGCCTTAATCACGTAATTCCTTATGTCATGTATAAATTTCTTAGCCTAAGGCAAAGTTTATGTAGAAGGCATATTATACCAGACTACTTTTAAAACTTGTATAGCTCGTTTAAGTTAATAACTACACCATGTCCTTATGGAAATAATTTCCGTCAAGAGTTCTTCACTTAAATTTATCCATACTATATCGAGTTCAACCTTTCATAGAATATCTTCATCAAATTTTTAACACTACATGATATCCAAGTCTAAAGCGAATAGAATCGCTGCCAATAATAGTTTTTATTAAACAACATTCACTACCTAATAAATTTTTCTATAAACCAGAGAATGAAACCTGTAGAGAAGAATTGACACAGCTCGACCAACGACGACTCGAAATTTTTTTTTTTAATATTATCTTGCCTCAGACATTATAAGGTTGAATTTTAACCCATACTTATATATATCAAGAACATTCTCATAGGATATTCCAATTATAACACACTTTTACTTCAAAGTCAAGTAATCCTAGCTACTTGGTGCCTAGAATAGTCAACGATTCATCCTTATCGATATGATCCTCTACGTATCAATACTCTCTAGCCATTCACCAATAAAGCTAGATATTAGAAGTGTGTAATGCGCTTTAGTCTGGGGTCTTCGTTCTTTATTCGAACTTTGACCGTATGCCAATTTTCGAAAGGATTCGGCCTTAGCCGTGATTTAACTTGATCGATCAAGAGTATTTATTTTTATACTCTTTTCACATTTCATTCATCTTATCACGTTATTGCAAGTATCAAGTTGGTTTGCGAATCCTTAGCACTACGAACAAATTCAATTGTTATTCAATTTTAAGGATAAATAAAATGTAAGAAATTAGTCATTCATTTTTACCCTAATATGTGTGTATTTGTAGATAAACGCAACAGTAGGCTCTATTTTATTTTTTTGCTAGCAAAACTAATTGAGATAAACTAACAGAACTACAATAGTTAACGAACAATGTAAAGAAGATTGCAAATAGACAGATGTATAGGTGTTAGGATATACTATTAACCATGTGGTTTGATTATAGTGTTATGTTTTATTTTTTGGAATAATTGATTATTTATTTATTCAATTCAATGAAGTCTTAATTTAAATAGATCATTTGTTCATATGTGTGCCTTTTACTTATATAGTAGACGATTTAGTGTATGGAGCTTTAGTTCATGCGCGGAAGATTAAATTGTCGGTTCTTATAAGTTATAAAGTTAATGTTCACAATCAAATATGAAACCGGGCAAAATATCTTGATGATTGTAGCATAAGATTAAATTATAATCTATTTTGATTATGGGAATGGTTCAGTTCCAACTTCTTATGCTAGTATATTTTTGTGTATTGAACGGACCAAGTAGAGATAAGTGTTTTTGTGCTGAATATATAAAACTACTTCTCTAACTCATTGAATGTTCTTATACTCTTAATCTTGATATGATTGTTATGACTTATAAATTACATTAGCATTTGTGACTTATAAATCGCATTTTATACTCCGCATTATCGGGGCTGTAAAATGGTAAGAGTTGCATGTTTGAATGCAATTTATTAGTCAATAAACATTGGACTTTTCTTCTATTCCAAAACTAAACGGGCTGAACCAATTAAGAGCTATTTTCTTTGGGAAAATTAAAGAAAATATTTACCTGCAAAATTTAATAACAATTGAATTTATATGTGGTCTTAAAGGTACGTGATCTGATTTGATACAAATGATAAATAATCTAATTGAAACTAAAATTAAGTAATAAATGAAGGAATGCAAACCACCCAAGCTAAACATGATCACCACGTTAGTTGGTCCTTCTTGGGCAGGGATTGATTACAATAGAAATTGGAACAAGATAATGAGACAGCAATTCAAGAGTCCGATCTATAGCTGTATTTTTTATGATGATAAATGATGTCCTTTAACTAATAAGACCCCCCTTTATATAGTGGAGGAATCTTTCTTTAGATACAATTTTATATTTCACAAAATGCCTTGTGAATTGTTAATTGAATAGTTCCCTTGATTCCAGTCGTGATTTACGTCGTAATGTGCGACCTGTTACGGATATTTAGGTTTTCCGTTATTTTAATCTGATAATCTCCTCTTGAACATTATCGGGGCCAAGGTCGGTTCTGAGGCCATGGGAATAATGTTTATCGTGGGTGGATATTCTGACCTTGTGTTCTTCTTCAATATAAATTCGGGGCCAATCTTTCTCCTTTTGAGCTCGATTTTGTTGTGTAATAGTTACTGGCTCAAGGCTAACCCCTCCACACTCAGGGTCAGGAACGGGAAAAGGAGAATGAGTAGGACAGGCTCGAGGTCAATTCTTTCTTTTAGGAGAGATCCCACCCCCTTCTTTAGCACTTGTTCGTTCTATAACACTTCCTTCTCGTTCTCGGTTAAGGAATCGAAACCGATTTTAACTGTACAGTATGATTGATACCGATTTTAGCCGTATACACAAACAATCCGCATGTGGAGCATGGGCGTTTTGGATAGAGGAAAAATATTCTTCTCTTACTTATAAAATAAAGCCCTTGCAAAAGCTACCAAGATTATGATCAGCTACTTATCCACCTATTTTATGCTTTCCTTTTCCTTCCAAACTGAACAAAGTGTTAAAAAATATCAAACTTTTCAGTACTTGGGTAAAAGAGATAGCAAGTGCACAGCCAATCAAAGTGAAATGCAATACAGGAATTAATCTTGGAGCATCATAACTATTCATAAGAAGGAAAGAAACACAGAATCAAAACTATTATTAGAAAGAAATTATTTTTACCAGTTTGACGATCAACGTTGGTCGCTTTTTTGGACAGACCAACGTTGATCGTTAAATTTTGATCGCTTCTTACAGAATTTTTAGTAGTGTTCCACCTTTTACTAATTATCTGTAAAACTATAACATAATACCAGATTAAGATGCTAGAAGAGGACCAAAATGATGCATATCAATAAAGAGTACTAGGTAGATAAAGGGCAACCCGACGAGGCTGGTCCCTCTTTTAGTAGATTCAGCTATGAATATTCATGAAGAAATGAATGTAGGGCTCTTTCTTTCACTGCTAACTCCAAAAAGTTTCAAAATGCTGAAACTTTCTGCTTCGTCGAGCCCCGAACTTGTGGTCCTTCTTTGTGTGTGGGTTCAATTGAATGAATCTGTCAAGTCAAGGAAAACGTATGTAGCAGCAAGGATGGTGCATCACCTATTTATCGTTCTCGCTCAGGAGCCAAAATGAACACGCCTGCTACCTACTGTACTGGATTTTCGACCAAGCATTCTACCTTTGTCGAATCGGAACCAACACCACTTCATTGCGGTCGAACAATTGAGCGGCCGGCATGCACAAAGTATACCGCGTTCACGCACAGTACCCCAAGTGATGTGATGTAGACAGCCTACTCTAATACAAGCATCAGTAGCTTGTATCCACGGGTTTGTCCTTCTACCTTTCTGTGAACTTAAATACCAGGTTTTGTCCATGACTAGATTCGACCCATGACGTGCGACTAATATACATCACCTATTGCATCCTGACCACCGAACTAAAGCCTGCAATCTCATGCCAAATCTTCCATTGTTGGTATATTATTGGGTACTCTTACCTCATAACACTGTTTCCTAGCATCATGTTGCCTAAAATATGGTCCACATGACATATGCGATTATATATATATATATATGCAAAACTATAAAACATGAAATGTTTGTATGCGGTCAAAGTCGGGCCCATCTATATGTAGTCAAAATCGGGCTCGATCCTATACGGTTAGCATCGGGTTCAACTATTGCTCGATAAATCAGGATCGAAGATCGAACCTGAACGTCATCGAACTGGAATACGAAGCCAGGATGTTCAACCTCGAAAATACCGAGCCCATCGAGCCTGACTCCAAAAATGTCCAAGGGTAGATCGTTAAACTTAAACGACGGAGAACCGAAAAATCCGTGATGGAATAAGCATCACGACGGGAATCTCGGCACTGATCAATAAAACCGCTTAATTAGCAAATCAGGAGATACTTTACCTTGTATAGAGATTCTTACATTGTATAACGATTTACCAGATGTATGATCTTCCCCCCCCCCCC